>CAWUFW010021697.1:0-114042 GCA_963921515.1 Calotriton arnoldi | reverse complement strand
ACTTCGTTCAGTTACGTATTGCTGCAGTTGTTTGGCTAAAAGTCCCAAGAGTGGCCCTGTGCTTCACACAACATAACCCAGGGTGGTGGTTCTTTGTGGGATCTTGTGTTAGGATGGGGGGCATTGCATTCTACCAGGTGGGTTCTGTGGAGTTTGTGTTGGGGTGTGTGTGAGGGGAGGTGCTTGTGACTATGGTTAGTACTGCAAGTCCTCCTTCCCACCCAGCTAGCCAGTTATCCCACCATGGAACGTGCTTGCATTGCAGGGAGTGGAAGTTGTCTCTCAGGATGTCAGTCAGTGGTGTCCTGCTGTTTGTTGGTGCACAGTTCCCAGCAGGGCCTTGTGCTCCCCACAGCAGTAGCCAGTGTCAGCCATCTTGTGAGTCCTTCTCCACTCCCTGTGGTGTGAGCATGGTTCAGGGTGGTGTTGATGGGACAGTTGTGGGGGTGAGCTATGTCTGTGACTACGACTCCCATCATGCTATTGCCTCCACCCCCTTCCCAGCATGCCCATGCTTCCTTCCTTTGACTCTGCTTCCCTGTGGGGTGGGCTGGCTGTGCTGACAGGATGGCTGGGAGTGTTGTCCTGGCAGTTGTTTGGCTAAAAGTCCCAAGAGTGGCCCTGTGCTTCACACAACATAACCCAGGGTGGTGGTTCTTTGTGGGATCTTGTGTTAGGATGGGGGCATTGCATTCTACCAGGTGGGTTCTGTGGAGTTTGTGTTGGGGTGTGTGTGAGGGGAGGTGCTTGTGACTATGGTTAGTGCTGCAAGTCCTCCTTCCCACCCAGCTAGCCAGTTATCCCACCATGGAACGTGCTTGCATTGCAGGGAGTGGAAGTTGTCTCTCAGGATGTCAGTCAGTGGTGTCCTGCTGTTTGTTGGTGCACAGTTCCCAGCAGGGCCTTGTGCTCCCCACAGCAGTAGCCAGTGTCAGCCATCTTGTGAGTCCTTCTCCACTCCCTGTGATGTGAGCATGGTTCAGGGTGGTGTTGATGGGACAGTTGTGGGGGTGAGCTATGTCTGTGACTACGACTCCCATCATGCTATTGCCTCCACCCCCTTCCCAGCATGCCCATGCTTCCTTCCTTTTGACTCTGCTTCCCTGTGGGGTGGGCTGGCTGTGCTGACAGGATGGCTGGGAGTGTTGTCCTGGCAGTTGTTTGGCTAAAAGTCCCAAGAGTGGCCCTGTGCTTCACACAACATAACCCAGGGTGGTGGTTCTTTGTGGGATCTTGTGTTAGGATGGGGGGCATTGCATTCTACCAGGTGGGTTCTGTGGAGTTTGTGTTGGGGTGTGTGTGAGGGGAGGTGCTTGTGACTATGGTCAGTGCTGCAAGTCCTCCTTCCCACCCAGCTAGCCAGATATCCCACCATGGAACGTGCTTGCATTGCAGGGAGTGGAAGTTGTCTCTCAGGATGTCAGTCAGTGGTGTCCTGCTGTTTGTTGGTGCACAGTTGCCAGCAGGGCCTTGTGCTCCCCACAGCAGTAGCCAGTGTCAGCCATCTTGTGAGTCCTTCTCCACTCCCTGTGATGTGCGCATGGTTCATGGTGGTGTTGATGGGACAGTTGTGGGGGGGCAATATGTGTGACTGCGACTCCCATGATGCTATTGGCTACACTGACTTGGCCAGCATACACAGAATTCCTTCCTTTGAGTGGTCTTCACTGTGTGTTGGTGTTGTTGTGGTGGCTACATGTCTGGATGTGTTTGTTAGTTCTATTTGTGCCACTGCCTAGCTGTAGTTGTAGTTGTGTTTGTACATGTGATGGCACAGTTGGATGTGACTTTTTTGATGGCATGTGTTGTGTTTATCTGACTGACATACACATTTTGGGATGATTCTGTTCTGGTTGCTGTGTGATTGCTATGAGTGCATGGTTTGACTCTCCCTTGACAGTGATGTGTGTGTTTTGTGGCAGTATATTGTGTACATTTGTTGTGTACTCACCAGGCTCTGGGATGTCCTCTAGTCCATATACGCTCACTGGCGGAAGGATGGCCCGCACCTTCTCCTCCCAGGGCCTGAGGTATATTGGCTTGGCAGGAGGGCCACTGCCGGTGTATTGGCTGTTGATGTAGTCTTTCTTGAGCAGGTCCCGTACCCTCCTGCGCACGTCATACCACCTGTTCTGGATGTCGCGCTTTGTGCGCCGACATGGTGATTGTGCGTTCACCCTGTTGATGATCCTCTCCCACATCTTGGTTTTCTGGGAGATGGGGGTCTGTTGGACCAGTGTGCCAAACAGCTGTGGCTCTACCCTGAGGATCTCGTCTACCATGACTTCCAATTCACAATCTAGGAACTTGGGATTCTTCTTGGGGGGCATGGTGATGGGTGGTGATGGTGAGTGATGTGTGTGTTGGAGTGAGTGTGTGTTTTGCTGGGTGTATGTGAGGTAGGTAGTTGTTGGTGTGCTGATGGTGTGTGGCTTGTGTGAGTGATGAGCTGTGGGTGTGTGGTTGCTTTCTCTTGGGTGCTGGCAGTGGAATGGCATTTGCAAAGGCTCATGGTTGTGATTTGTGTCCTTTATATGGGTGGAGTTGTGGGTGTGTCTTTGTTCTCTGTCCCCACCCCCCCCAGTATTTATTGGCTTGGTAATTGCTTGTTTGGCCTTTTTTTGGGTGAATTTTCCTTTGTACTGTCTGTGTATGTTGGAAACGTTCTTGTGACCGAGTCGGACCCTGCATTTGTCTCGTACGGTCTTCTCCGTTTCGTTCACGCTGTGTTTGTGCAGTTTTCTATGCTGCGTACGTGTCGGTCGCGGTGTTTTGTATTGCTTCGGCTCGGTTTTGTATGCGTGTCGGTCGTACGGCTTGGCCTCCGTCCGACTCGCTCGTGGTTTTCGCGCCTTGCATCGTACTTTGCGGTTTGGAGTTTGCGTGTACGTTTCGGTCGGATTTGTTCCGGGTGCGTGTCGGTCGGTTGGATTCAGCGTGTTTTTCCGACCGGATTGCTGTTTTCTGTGCGGCTCGGTCGGTCGACTTGGGTTCGGTACGTGTCGGTCGGATTTTTCACGCCTTGCATCGTACTTGGCGTGTCGGGCGCCACAGGTACGTGTCGGTCGGTATTATTTCCGGATCCGAGTCGGTCGGTGCTTTTTCCGGCCCGAATCGGAATCGACCCCTCTGAAAGAGGTGAGCGGTCACTGACAAATATTTGAGTGTCTCCATTCTATCTGATTGTCAAGATCAAATAATTTTAGAATTAAAAATCTCATGATATTGGGTAATTTTGTTTCATACGCTTTCATAAGATTTCACAGATGCAAAGTGCGGCACATTTTATGATGTGGGAGACTGGTATCAGCAGAAAATATCTTGTAGGAAACATTTTGTTCCCTAATAGATCTCCTGCTGTCCCCTGCATGATTTCTGAATGCTTGGTATACTCTTCCACTCTCATGTGATATGCTGGCAAGTGCATTTCTCAGATAGTTCCATATATTGCCTAATTTGCATAACATTTCTAAAAAATATGGCGATTTCATATACTACACTCCTCTTGTACTTGTGTGCAAGGAGGAGAAATCCATTTAAGCCATTTGCTTTTAGGTAGGTCTTCAATCTTCTTTTATATCTTTCATCATATCTTGAAAGTATGATTGTAATGATCTGGCATCCGGTAATAAGAATAAATCCAGAAAAACTGATATGTTCTATGTGGTGCGCCAAACAGAGGATAAGGTTGTCTCTTTGTTGGCTGGTTTAATATTTTTTGTATCGAATCACTGGATGAATATTACAGGAAAAATATTTTTGTCTTGTTGTTGAGGTCATCACCATACACCAACTGTCAAGTAACCCAAAAATCATGAACTGAAGTACTTGTTTCGAGTCATAGTGAAGTTTCACATAACAATCAGGATCAGAGAGTTTTCTTTCTTCCTTACTAATGTATTCCAGTAGTGTTCGGAATTGGTATATTCCCATGTGCTCTCCAATATGGAAGCGCCAGAGAAAGGCCTGCACCATGTCCACTCAAGTGTTAAAGCGTCAGTGACACAGAGGGGTAAACATACAAGCCCCTAGTACACATTTTTTGACGCTCCAGTGGCACTATGCCCTGCGCCATATTTACAAAGTGGTGTTGTGGCTTAACACAGCTTTGTAAATGTGCTACCCTTTCACGCAGGTATCTGTGTGTAAGGGGCATGCAATGGGTGTTGCTTTGGGCATTCCACCGCAAAAACCTGTTGCTTTTTTACGCTGCCCCGATTTACAAGGAAGTGTAAATCTAAGGCAAGGGGGCAGTGCCAAAACTAACACCATGCAAGAGCAGGCATTAGAATGGCACAGTGAGGAGAAATACTTCTATTTCTCATCGTTTTTGCTTTTTATGTTTGCTGCATTCTGCAGCACACATAGAAAGAGCAAAATTCCATTAATGATTGTGCAGGAATATACACCTTCCTATACATAAACAATCATTCCCTGCAATGCAGGCATCCTGCACTATGGTGCAAGGGTGCCTGCGTTGGCGGTTGGCAGCAACTTTTAGCGACAGCACTAGGGAAAACACAGGGGTGGGCCGTATTGTTATTAATTTGGCACATCTCTGCGTTTTGGAAATGTTGGAGTGCAGCGCTGCCAAATTTGGTGCAGCTCCGCACTCTAATGGAAAAAGTCCCCCTTTTCTACACCAACATTCACTAACTTTTATCCACCATTCAAACTGATTACTAAGTGAGAGAAAAAATCTATATCACTCAACGTTATTCAAAAGTCACCACTAAATACTGATACCTGTATTTGTGTAAAAAAGTGAGATTTATTGCATGTTTTTTCACTTAATTCTTTTTTTGTAATGCATTATATATAGTACAAAATCATAAATTTTTTTGTTTCTTCATATATCAAATTCTCTGTGGTATGTTTTCCTCAAAGACATCAGTTTTAAATTTAATACACTTTTATCTCATCATTCAATAGCACAATATTAAAATACAACAATAGTTTAAAAAATCAATAAAGAAAAGAACTCAATAATACAATGTCACATTATATCCAGATTCTTAGTAAAAGAAAAATTGTCAACGTGGCATTTCGGTGGTATTGACTATTCTCTCCACCTTCTTCAGGACAAACAGTGATATTAAGAACACGAAACAATCTAAAAAATAAGTTTAAAAAACAGTATATATATATATATATATTTATATATACCATAAATCACTACATTAAATATGACCAATTTACAAATCCAGGTTCAGTGTTAAAAGTGCATAAAATTCCAGTTTAACAATCACTCATAAACATTCATTCATTATTATTTAGGATTTTTATCTCTTTTTGTTATGATGTTTAATAGTACCACCACAAATCAGCGCAGTCTTTTTTTATTTTAGATAAAAAGGGTATTCCTTATGTGTAGGGAGATTTTGAATTTCCGATAAATTTCACATGCTTAGGCTAATACAATATCATTGAGAGGAGCCATAAATACTAGGTAATCAAGGACCATCTCTGCCCTCACCTTAATGACAACTATCTGACAGATTTTGTATATGGGATCCTTGATTAACCCATGTTGTCTTTTTAATTTTTATTTCACCCACCTCTACATTCTAATTGGTTTTCCTTGATTTTCTCAGCTTTGATTAGGTTTAATCCTACTTTAAGTATAGTCTTTCTGTCATTCATTACTCTAAAGGTAAACGAACTTGCATTATAATTTTATAATACGAAATACCCAGGTGTATAGGTTGCTCTTATCTACTTATTACCTTTCTCTAATAAAAGCATCAATAGTTTTTTCTCCTTCCAGGGTATATAATTAAGTGATCTCTATGATGATTCAATCCACCTGTATTTAGATATAGAGAAAAATAAATAAAACATTTGTTTTATATCCTTGTGTTTAAAAAACCAATGTTCCAATATTGTGCATTGCTCTACGACCGCTAAGTATTCTTACCTCAGTTATTAATACTTTGTAGAGAATCCGTCTATAATTCCTGATTTTTTGATATGTCATTAGAAAACCTTTAGTTTAGGATTGGTTCGTTCAATCAAAATGTATCACAATCGATATCTTTCCTCGTGATCTAGATAAAAATACAGAGACTGATGTAGTCATCTCTATCGATATTACAATCACTAATGTCCAAAACTTCTGTATCTGATTATGTCTATCCCATTTCCTTAGTGAAACTTCAAGCTGATCTCTTACAGAAGTCTCCATACTGCGATGTTAATATCATTAATTCAGAACAGTAAAGGAAACTCAAATGACTAAAAAACTCTATTGTCATACATTTTTCATTGAACATCACTAAAGTACAATGCTACGAATCATTGCGCAAGATTGCCGGGAGCATGTATAGATATATACAATTAATTATGCGTTTCAAAAGTCCTCTCTTTATTTGGCATTTGTCAGAACTGCAATACAACGCTTGGGCATTGATACGTTAAATCACCGAAAGCATGTGCAGTTGTATCTGCTTACATTTATATTTTCTCTACATCTTTCTATCACTTCGAAGGCATCGCTATATCGATATTTAGCATACTGGGTATTAAAAAGATAGCGTAATTCTGATATTCCTCTGCTCACCTCTTAAGTACACTCGGCAGCCTCTCTCTTCTTTTCACTTCTCAATTTCAGGAAAACTGACCCGGTTTCAAGCTCTGTCTTTTAAACCATTTTCAGATTGTGTGTACGTAATCCAGCAGTGCGTAAAATGGCAGCCATTTTAAGGACAGGCAAAGTTTATTATATATGTTGCAATATGTTCAATATTATTCTCATCTTTTCCTTTCGAATTTCTAATGATTTGCATTATACATTATGCCTCATTTCATATATATAGCGCGAAAGCCACTATATAGTATACCTTCAGGGTAATCTAATGCATATTATTCGGCATAACCCAGTGCAACTTACTCACATTTTTTTATTTCAACAACTATATCAATAAACTTTACTTGTCTGTGCCACTCCAACATTTCTTTGTACATCTGCACCATAGAGAGTCCCGAGCACAAGCAGGGAGTCTAGGTCCTTTAGAACAATGTCTGAAAGGTGTGGAAAGTGTGCCGGAGACAAAACACTCTTGAAGCAGCTACAGGACACTTGTCTCTGAGCAGTGATAATGCCACAGACGCTGCTCCTGGCAGCGCCCCGTCAGACAGTACCCAATAAAATGTCTCACCAGCACCAAACTCTATCACAATGGTTACAAAGATTTTGGTTGAGTCTCTGGTTTCTACTAGTAGTGGGAAAAATACCTGCCTTCCTCTTCATTTTTATTCTCCAAGAAAATGCAGTAATCGACGCACATTATCTTTTTAGAGTCCAACCAAAATTAGTTTTATGGAAATAAGGGCTAAATTGCAAATATGTTAAGCATTTCTTTTGGATCTCTTCATCTTTTGCCCCCTCTCTTATTTTCATGCTTTTTCATTCTCGGAATCTTACAGATTCATTTTATATGAAATTGTTTTTTATTGTACACCTTGGATGAATGCGTGATTTAACCTGTTTGCTGCGGCGCAAATTTCCCCGCTGTGCGGGCGGATTTTACACGTGCGGAAATCAGACGGCCCCCAGCTGTCCGACGCACACGCCCACCGTGACGTCAGACGCATGGAACGAGTTAAATTTCAAATTGTTATCGCTCTCCTACCCACAGAAGGATTCCAATTCCAGATTAACTATGGACAAATAAGGATGTGTCTCCCTAAATAAGTTAACACAATTATAGATGGGTCAACCGTCACTCTTCGATGAAACTCGCTCTAATTTTTGAGGAAAAATATTCAAAATGCAAAAGTATTTGTTTACGATCTCCTTGAATTATAACTGCTGTCATTGAAGAAATGCAACTCTCTGGTTTGCTTCAAAGTCTGCACACACAAAATATTGGCAAATGTATAGAAATTAATTTTCAGATGTTTACAATTATACCAGCGAGATGGAGTTCTGTTTCTTTAGAAGTAGCTGGACTGTTCTGTTTTAAAAGAGAATCAAGTTTAGAAAGAAAGGTCTCTGATGTAGATTGCTGTAACTATTTATTAGGCTGCTGAGAATGGGTAGAAAATTGGGTTGAAATAAACACTTTGAGACAGATTAGTGTCACAAAAGTGATGCAAACACGGTTTGATGTTGTTATATCCCGCATAGAGGCCCTAATGTAAACCAGTTCGTACATGCCCTAAAATGGACGTATTCATATTTACCCTAATATGGTCATATTCGTACTTGCCCTATTTATGGTCATAGTCGCATATGCCCAATTATGGTCATAACTGTACATGTCCTATTATAGTCATGATTCCTTATATAGGCATGATCTTTCACCTACATTGGTCCCAGCTAGTACACAACAAACTCTGAGGGCTGAACGTTATCTATCCTATGGTTTTGAATGCAGCAGGGTTTTTCCCAAACACAGGCCCTCACTGTACTCATTAATTATGCATGGCTTTCTAGGAATACACCACGTGCATAATAGGTATGTACAAAGTTCACCCCTGACGTCTTCCTCATGTCCAATACAAACCATACTGAGGACTGAGACTCTTTAGGGTATAAATACACCACATCTTGCCCCGGTAAGACAGAGGGAACCGAGACTTCCATACTGACACACTGACCAGAGACGCTGAGGCTCCTGCATGCAGTCGCTCCAGCTGACAGTGGTCTGACACAGCCCTGAAGGTGTCCAACTCGAGACCAGGACGGGGTCCCACACTCTCTCTATTCAGGTATGGGGGTTCGACTAAATCCTAGAAGGATTCTTGGCTCTTAGCTTTTAGACCTACACATATGCTAGGTACACACAGGTACATCTAGTCAGGCATCGTAGGAGTACGCGCACTTGCATAATGCTTTTATATTCATGTATGTACTCATGATTATCGCAATATGGTAGAACTGTTCTATCCCTTTGCTTTTATCGCACTGCTGATAATATATCTCTGCTATTGTCTGCTGGTTACCACAGCACATATATTTTACACTAGAATAACAAATGTTCAATAAATACTTATTGAAACGCCCGACTGTTTATTCTGTGTAACTCTCTGAGACAAACCGAATAAGTGAGCACGAGTGACTGAGCGAAAGGTAGTACATTGTTTCCACGATTCTGAGGGAATCAGGGTTGTCATGATCTAAGGTTGCCAGAAACTAATCTCTCCCCGATAAGAGGAGACACTAGTGGCACTGCGAGCTAGCTAATGCAAAACTAGGCTAACATATACAGTGGGGGTGCACGGAGTCAGTCTGCCACCAAGCCCACAGTATATGTTATCCAAACGCGCAGGTCTTGCAGGGGTACTATAGGAGCTACACGACAATGTGTTATGTTGGAATTCTCTTTCTAACTCATATCCTGATTTGCGTTGAAAAGTTTGTTTAAGTAACTCAAAGTGCTCACTTGGTGCTACTTTGCGTGAAGAGAGCATTCCATAGGTGGTACTTGGGCATTCTACTAAAAAAGGTAGACAATATTTTGAACCAAAAATATATGCCTCCTCAATGTAGGCATATGGTTGGAGAAAAGTTATCTTTTCACAAAAACTTTCCAAATGTGGTACACTTGACAGCACATGTAAAGTGGCAAGCATATTAAAGTATATCAAAGCATAGTTTGTACATAGTATTTTGTACTGGAAAGGTACACTTCTAGTAAAAACTTCTGCTTGACAAGATGCACACACCCTGGCACCACGGTAAAGGGTATTTGGGAGAACACTATTGTAAACAGAGAATGTTTTTACTATATGTTGGTATACACAATCATCACACTTGTGTATGACTTTCACACATGAATTGAGAAATAGGGATGTGGGTATTATGAATGGGGAACACAAATTTGAAGTCCATAGAATAGTAGATGCTAAGAGGCAAAATGGCAGACTCTTTTATCTGATGGGTTACACCCAGAAGGCAGAAGCTGGTAGCCCACCGGTCATGTCCACGCTCCACGACCTGTACGTCTTTTTTATGCTTGCCACCCTGACAAACCCTGTCCAGTTAGTTCGCCTTTAAGGGGAAACTGTTATAATATGCTTAGCCTGATCATCTTACAGCACTCTGTATGTGCTCTTTGGTGTACTTTAAAGGTTCCTCTTCTTGTTTTAGGCTCCTTTTATTGTCCACCTGGCCCTAACCTCTACTCCCTGCACTTGCACTATTAGATATTCTGCAGATATACACAAAAACCAACTGCCAGCTACACCTAGTCATGTGACCCAATTTATTAGGGACTTACAAGTAAATTAAATGTGCCAATTGGGTGTAAACCAATTTCACCATGTTTTAAGAAGCACACAAGAACTTTAGCACTGATTAGCAGTGGTAAAGTGTGTAGAGTCCTAAAGGTCAACAAAAACAGGTTCTGAAACCAGGAGGTGAAGGAAAAAGTTAGGGGATCACCCTGCAGAAACGGCCAAGCCCAACACGCTGGCAATAACTTTTTGGAAAGTAATGCTGTAGGGTGCATATGACCTGTATCTTCATCTTCATCTCTCTAAGACAGAACTCCCACCTATTGAAAAATGCAAGGCTACTGCTTCCACGTGTTGTAACACAGGGGTGATGGTAAATATTTCTTTAACCAGCTAAAACCTGATTCAGCCTCTTTTGACAAAGCAAAGGTTGTTGCCATGCCTAGTAGTTGTGGAATAGACCTAACAATGTATGAAAATAGGCTATAAATCTTTGGTAGAGGTTGGCGAGCCTTAGTTGTCTTTATATTTCTTTTACATTGGTAGGTTTAGGGCAGGACAGAATGGCTTCAATTTTCTTTTTGATCAGCTGAATCCTTGAGGGAGATATTACAAATCATAGGAACTCTACCTTAGAGTTGGGGAATAAATTCTTGTCTAATTTGGTGAATAAATGATTCTCACTTATTTCTATAGTACTGCTTTCACATGTGACACGTGTTCTTGTTTGTTCTGCGATGAAATAATAATATTTTCAATGTAGACAATAACAAAAATATCTAGAAACTCATAAAGCACCTCATTAATAAAAATTTGGAAATCTGCAGGGACTTTACACAGGCCGAACAGCATAACACAATAGTCTTCTAAGGTGCATTTGGTCCGGAGAGCGGTTTTTCATACGTCTCCCTCCTGAACACAAAAAAGATGGTAAGCCCCACGCAGGTCAAATTTAGTGGAAATTAAAGATTTTCTTACTTGGTCCAAGAGCACTGGGAATAAGGTAACATATATCTGTTCTTAATTGTTGCCTTATTTAGAGCCCTATCAATACAGGTACACAATTATCAGTTATTTTTGGGGGTGAAGATTAGTGGGAAAGAGAAAGGGGAGATGTGGAGTGCCATATGAACCCATAAGATAGGAGCTCCTCGAAGTATACTTTGAGGTTGAGCATTTCAGGCTCAGATAAAGCATGTTATCCTACTACAAAGTAGGTTGCCTCTGGTACCAAGTCAATTCTATAATCGAAGATGCTGTGGGGAGGCAGATTAGTGGCTTTCACTTTATCAAAGATGTATTTGAATTTGTGCTATTAACTTGGAAGACTGTTTTGTTCCAGACGTAATATGCTAGAACATGTTAAGGAAGTGATCCAATATGTGGCTCGATGGTCCGTCACGGATTCCCTCACTGTCACCCTTTAACAGTGCCCCACAAGTCTCCATAACCACTCTATCTCAGATGCATTTAATTAGTTTTATAGCGCCACTCATACCAGTGTATGGTGTCAGAGCACTTTACATCACATATATTACACAGAGACAATCAATCATATGTGTGTAAACCAGTGTATAGGAAATGTTACATAAGACAGAGGACTACGATAGGAGTCATGCCATCCATACTTGTAGGCAGTATAGTTTGAGTGCTTGGTCTGGAGAAGCACAAACGTATAATATAAAGTGTAACACCATGGTTAGTGGTTTTCTTTAATAATAAGAATTGATTTCTACATAAATGAACCCATTTTGCAACATTAGGATAATGAAAGACTAGGGAAACAGTCTTAACGCTCTAACCTATACCATCATGCAGCTCTTTGATGACAGTTAATTGCTCACTGTTCTGCATTAGGATTTTAACTTATAAACTGCAAGTAAAAATAGGATCTCTCTCACAAAAGCAGTAACCTACTTGACCTATTTATATTATATACTCTTTGTGATCTGCATGGTACAAGCTCTTTGCAGCAGGCATATTAACCCTCTGTGCTACCTTACAATAAGTCAAAACTTCCACTAGACAAAACTCGGATCTCCCTCTCTTCAGAAAGAACATTAATCACTGGAGTTATCATGACATTTTTATTGGTGCCTGAAAATTACTGGAGGCAAAGAACGCAGCAACAGGTGCTTTAAAAATCATAACATATGATGCCCCCACCCGAAGTCAGCACCCGGTGCAGTGGCACCGGTCGCACTGTCCTAGAGCCGGCCCTGTTAGCAGGTTATGTTGAATGACTAGTAATGTGGGAGCGGGTTGAGGCATAGCTTAAACATGAGAAGGTGAGATGATAGAGTTTTCAGGTATGTTAGTCAGTGGTGAAAGGAGTCGATAATAAAAGGGATAGTGAGATGATGTTGGTCCTGTTGTGAACGCAGTTGGAGATGCAGTTTATTATGGTTCTTCTTACAGCAAGCTCCTCTAGTCTCAGTAGAGTTTGGTTGTGGACTGTGCCAAGAAGAGGGTGACATAATTTAGGTCCCTTAAAAGATTTGATAGTGATTTTAGGGAGTCATGTGTAGATACCATTTCAACAATACTGTCAGCATATCACTACTACAAAGACCAATGCAGTACTTCCATTATTAGTTAAATAACTCCTAGCTATTCCATAAACTAATGATGTATTGTGATACCAAATGTGCTCAAAACCTTAAGGGATAATGCTATGCCAGGGCTGATTATAGGATTATTGATGCTTCTCATGAACTCTCCAGCTATCTGATATTGATCTGATATTGACGTCTAAACAGCAACACCCAACTGGGAACAACAGGGAGAACATCAAATACTTCAATAATGGATGGGGTGATTTTGACATTTTAAAACAGAGGCGAGCAATTTTGCACAGCCTACAAAGGTGTACAAGAGACACTTTTGCCAGTTAGAATGAAAAAAGTCAAGCTAAAGACTTTAAAACAGTCAATACAAAAGTAATAAAATATGAAAAGAATCCAGTATTTTGAAAAGAATTGGACATATACATCGGATGATGCTGAACCCTAATCACCATTCGCATAGGCAGATTATAAAGGAGATTACCATGAAATGCAATGAAGATGACACCATCAATAAGGATTCTTGAAAAAAACATATAACTTATCTAAACATGAACATCAAAAGAAATTGTGGTAATGCTCAGTCAAAGCAGTCCAGAATTTTCCTTCATTTAGGCTTCAAACCACAGGCACTGTGCATGCATGTTTGAAAATGAAAAAAGAATACAGAAGTGGCTCATTAAAAGTGGAGGCCTGCTTGGCATTCATTAGTGATGAAAGTGCATGTGCCACACCCACAGATACACATTCATCACACTGATCCCTACCAGGTAGGCTGAGATCTCTCGATGGTGGGTCGCCCTCAACCTGGTGGATGGAGCCTTTGCCGACCTGGCCTCCTGGTGGGCTGCCCACCAAGCACTAATGGCCATGCTTCTAAGGATGTACTAGGCTGTCTGTTTACTCCTCTTTTTCTAACCAGTTATTTCAGCTCTGTCTAAGGCACTTCTTAGCCTGAATGTTTTCCCCAAGGATATCCGTCATTTTCTTTCTACTCTACTTCTTACCAAGCACCCTTCTGGAGCCAGCTGTAGTGCATGGACAAGAAGCTGTACGCAGTTCCAGCCAGTAACACTGTGCATTTGGAGGCAGTTAATTTCACATTGTATAGCATAAATGTCTACTATACTGGTTATCTGTGTTGTGACCATTTACTGTTGTAAAGCGCTCTGACTCAGATGCTCTGTATAGACTTGTTATCTTTGATGTGAACATTTACTGTTGTGAAGCGCTCTGATACCTTCGGGCCTAGCTAGCGCTATATAAAACTCTCTAATAAATAAATAAATATACATAAAAAATACTCCAAACCTATTTTAGGCATATGATAGGCTGCTGTTCAGCCATCCTCCTGTCGGATTGCAGCTGCTGTTGTGAGGACACGAGCAATATTGTGAGATCAACTTCCATAGTGTTAACCCTCAAAAATGTAAGGCGATGTGATTACAGAGAGCCAAACACAAATTTCCCTGGAGTAGTAAAGAAAGCAGTCTGGAAATAGTCAGTGACTACAACTATTTAGCATTAACTATAAAAAGTAGGATGACATGGAAATTCCTTCTTTTCATGAGAAGAGCCATGTCTCAGATGAGTACATGATATCCAGCAAAATCTCGAATCTCATTGGGAAATAGTTGATCTAATTAGACTTTTGATAAGACATATCTTGCTGAAGTAATTCCCTTCGTAGTTAATGGCGCGGTAATTTCGGTACAGACAATTCTTGCATGGTAGGATTTGATTAAAAGAAGCACTGGGTCTAATAAAAGCCATTCATTGTCATTACCCATAGTTCCCGAATTGAGAAGAGTTTAAATGGTATTCTGTATTAACTAGAAGCCATTTTTGATAAGATACATTACACATCATTTGCGATTAAAGGCTTTACAGTGCAAAGATTGAGAATGATGCCTCTTTTTTATTGCATTCCAAAGCTTTTAACAAAAACACACTCCACCACTTACACCTGAATGATTCAGGTGTAAGTTTTGAAGTACAGATCAGTGTTGTGAAGACATCACATTTGTTAATGAGCTCCTAGTTAAAACTCTTTGGGCCAGATGTATAAAAAATCCATTTTGGTATTACCAAATAGCGATTTTTACCGAATCGCTATTTGGTAATCACAAAATGCTATGTATGTAAGGAATTGCCAAAGATTTCGCTATTCCTTAATATTACCAAATAGCGATTCGCTAAATAGGTAATCTCTATAGGAGAATACTTCTCCATTCGTTCCTATGGGATGTTTTGCATTAGCTACTTTGTGATTACTTAATTGGTACTCGCAAATTAGCTAATGCAAAGCCAAGGGTGCCCGGGGGCCTAAGGTCACCCTGAAGTACACCCCCCAAAAAATGTGCACATGTAAAGCGCACGCATGCCATAGGGGCATGTGCACTACATGGCACTTACAAAATGCACTTTTGTGCATTTTTCAAAGTTTGCACATGGTTACCATCGACTTGAAGTCAATGGTAATAGCATTTTCCTAAATGAACAGTTTGCATTTTGAAAATACTTGGTATATGTGCTACGGGAATCGCAATTTACGATTCCCTATTTGTAGTCACAATTTTAGGTAATCACAATTTTTGAGATTACCTAAAATTGCGACTACAAAATCTTTCATACATCATGAAAGGCTGTTTTGCATTTGCAAATGGCCAAATTTTGTGATTCGCACTGTTTGCGAATGCAAAATTGTTTCATACATGTGGCCCTTTGCCCCTGATATCGAGCGTGGGTGTGAATTCCTAACCTGGCACAAATATGAGTTTGTGTAGTTGCTGTGATGATTATTGCATCATTGCCCCCTACTACTCCATCTTCCCGCGTATCCCCCTTTATATTCTACTGTCCGATTTTGGCAGGTCAATCTTGCCATAATTTATTCAGGGGAAAAATGCATTGTAAAAGGCAAAACCTGTGAATTTTTGTGTGATAAATACAGTGGTGGCCCGTGCAGGTAAGCGAAGTGGGGTGGGGTGTAAGTGACAAATGACGGAATAGTGAAAATAAAATAAATAAATAAATAAAACCACTTACCTTGCGCTCGCCGCATCGCCGACTCGGCGAAGCGGCAAGCGCAAGGTAAGGGGTTTTATTTTTTTATTTTTTTTATTTTCACTATTCCGTCGTTTGTCACTTCCAAATCTCTCACTCCCACCCCACCTCTGCCCCACCCGACCACGCTTACCTGCACAGGCCGCCACTGGATAAATATCAAATTGGATGTTAAGCCTCATTTTACCTTTCCGAACAAGAGGCATTTACTACACCTGGTAATCGCACTCTATGGCATGAGTATTCGTAAAGCAAACCGAACAACTCGTGTCCGGAATGCTTTCCGTACGACTCGTGTCAGAGGAGTCCGACCGAACAAGTACGATGCATTTGAATGCATCCGGATACGATTCGGTTGGACTCCCATTGACTTCAATGGGAGCCTGTGTACCGAACGCGTACAAAGTCTCCCATTGACAAAAGGGGTGGTTGGGGATCATCGTGCACCCTGTGGCGGGCACCCCTTGGTGCCTGCAACACTGTGCATGATCTACCTGAAAGGGGGAACCCATGGGTACCCCCACAGGCACGAGTCAGAGGGCACCGGGTGAAGGGGGGCCTGCTACAGGCCCCCCAAGGCGGATTCCGGCAGCCTTTTCGATCCGGGCAAAAGGAATCATAAAGGCTATCAGAATCGTTCATCGTACTTGCTTGCTTGGAAAACCTACTCCATAGAGCAGTACGTTTCAGCTCCGGAGGGCTCTATCTCTCCGTATGCCTTCCGGAAACGATTCGGTCAGCGCTAAGGGTTTCCAGGCATCGGAATTGGGAACGAGTCGGTCAGAAACAAGGGCTCCCGATCGGTTTAAGTAAAACCAAATCCGATTCGGAGCCCTTCCCACCGAGATCGGAATCGGGCCCTATATTTGCAAGTAAATGATCTCCAATATAGCAGACACCAGACTGTCATGCATGAGTAACAAACTGCAAAATATTAATTTTGCTACAATACCGTGGTAGTGGGACTGAAACCCACTGGCATTTATGTACATTCTAGTTAAAAGAGCCAAATAAAAATTAATTTAAATGATGATATTTTAAGCTACTCGAAATATGTAGACATTTTACTTCCCATGTTTCCTCTCTCTATAATAGGGAATATGTTGGGCCAGATTAGATTTTGTTTCAGCATTCCACAACTGCAACACAATTTATAAATACTGAACTCAATATCATGAAAAACATTTTCAAATGTTATTTATTTATTCATTTAACTGTCGAAAAAGCTGAACCACATATGTGAAATAATCGCTAGAAACATATGGTTAGACTACGTGGCCTGATGTCTTGGCTTCACGAATGCAGACGTTGAAAAAAAGCGGCATTCCTTATGTTGATATTCTCTGATGTGGTTTCAACTCTGGTAATGGAGTATTGTTTTCTTTACCAGGGCCGGACTGGGAACCTAAAGAAGCCCTGGCAATTTTGTTGGAGCAGCCCCCCCACCCCCTGGGGGAAAAGGGGGGGTAAAGAGTGCAAGTGTGAAGCACTGCTACTTTTGTTCCTGGGGGCTGATATTGCAGCACTGCTGCAAAACCGGCCGCCAGTAACAAAACAGGCCTCAACCGCTGCAAAACCGACCCCCACCCTTCCAGCCTCCCAGAGAAATCTCCATGCCCACTACAGCCAGTTCTTTACTACTGAGAGCTTAACACTCTGATTCATCTGCTTCCATGTAGATCCGCTTCCTGGCTCTAGTAATAGGCCAACAGAATGCACCGCTGATAAGTAGGAGTCTCGATATGTTGCCAATTACTCATGCTATGATGCAGTGTATAGCTAGTACTTGGCTTACTCAATATATGGCGTTCAACAGCAGCAATAGGTGCTGACATTGCCCATCACTATTTCATTAAAATAGTCCAACCTATTATCTCTGCCTTAAAAGAGCCAACAAATCATGACCCCTTGCCACGTTAACCCATTGGCTGCTGTGAACTTCAGATTCTTTTAGACTACTAACCAGGAATAAATGGATCAGAAAAAAGAAATTCACCCCCCATTCAGACAACACGATGTCTGATGCACACCAGGCAGACAACATCTTAGAGAAGTCTTCAATCGATCAGATATAATGAAGGAACCCAAATCGAACCCTTATGGAGGTAGTGCCAAACAAATTATCCCTTCTATAGTTAGTCCTCCATGGGAGGGTAAATGAAACCACTGAAAGCCCCATTTAATGTGTAGTGCACAAAAACAATATGCAAGTTATCATTAATCCTCAGTGCCAGACAGAAAAATCATACCTTCAATGCATCCTCTTAAATTCAGATTGGTCACGTCCAGTGCTGAGGAGGTAGCTGCTCTGCTTAAATCTACTCAGACAGCAAGACCTCCTCCGCTAAGTCTACACGATATCACATCTCGGGAAAAAACAGCCATTCACTGACTTTTTATCAATTACATGCCAAACCAGCTTCTCTCACACTCAAACAATATCCTTTTAGGACATTTTAATCTGAAATGAGGAATTTTAAATGACTCAGCCACTTTAAATTTTATAATCTATTCTTATTGTTTCTGAGTCAGAGGTTTATTCCTGGTGACTCTAGTTCCAATAGCAGCATGATCACTGTGTTATCTTCAAAGTTTTAGCAGGTTAGGTTGAATGACTTGAAGTCTGGGAGAGAGTTGAGGAATAGCTTAAATATGAGAAGGTGAGATGATAATGTTTTCAGGTATGCTAGTCAGTGGTGAAAGGAGGTGATGTGAAAAGGGATAGTGAGATGCCGTTGGTCCTGCAGGTGAATGCAGGAGAAGATGCAGTTTATTATGGTTATCAAGGTTCTTCTCATGGCAAGCTCATGCAGTCTCAGTAGAGTTTGGTTGTAAACTGTACCAAGGGTGGTGAATTAGGAACACTGTAGTAGTACAGCAACTCCAGTTCACTCCACCTTCATCTTCAGATCATCCAAAATGGTTTTCTGCCAAAGATTCAGTGCCTTTCCT
This sequence comes from Calotriton arnoldi, assembly GCA_963921515.1. Taxonomy (NCBI): domain Eukaryota; kingdom Metazoa; phylum Chordata; class Amphibia; order Caudata; family Salamandridae; genus Calotriton; species Calotriton arnoldi. The sequence continues at coordinate 95,281 of CAWUFW010021697.1, read as the reverse complement.
ATAGTAGTTTGCCCCACTCTCTTCAAAGCCTACATGACCCCACTCACCAGCACCATCCATACTCATGGAATCAACATCATATCCTATGCTGATGACAACCGGCTCAAAGTCTTCCTTTTTGACAAGACGCTAAGCACCCAGACTAGTTTCTCTGCCTGTATGACCACAGTCACCAGATGGATGAAAAACCAACTGCCTTAAGCTCAACACAGACAAAACAGAAGTAGTAATCTTCGGCAAAGATACCTCACTCTGGGATTCCACCTGGTGGCCTGTCGTACTCTGACCCACACCTCTCCCGGCAACCTACACAAAGAACCTCAGAATAGTAATAAGAAACCAACTCAACCAAGTCCTCATCACCAGCAGTCTGGACTATGTCAACAGACTCTAAGCTGGAATCAATGCTCAATTGACCAGAAGACTCCAAACCATACAGAAATCAGTGACCAGACTCACCCTGAACCTACCACCCTGTACTCACATCACTCACCACCTCAAAGAGATCCACTGGCCCCTAATCCACAAACCAGCACTCTTGAATATCCTCACACACACATGCAAAGCCTTACACAACATTGGCCCCATTTACCTCAACAACCGCATAACCTTCCACAAACCTACATGGCAAACTCCTATTTGCACACACTCCACGCATGAGCAGAACCAGGTCCGGTAGTCATGCCTTCTCCCACCTTGCTCCTAAAGCCTGGAATGACCTGCTCCTGCACATCAGAGCCTCCACCTCAATTTTTGAATTCCGCAAGAAACTGAAGACTTGGCTCTTCATCTAGCCCGACCCTGATTTGGCCCGTACTGTTCCTGCTTCAGCACAAAGATGTCATCCCAGATGAGTTGTGCGCTATACAAATAAACATAACATAATGTAATGTAACATAATATGACTTAGCATAACAGAGTAGATGGTTCTCTTCTACGAAGTCGGGATCTGACCCAAGGCTGCTCCTCTATCAATTTTTCTTTCCATGGCTATTCATAATCTGTCTATTGCTGGCTGGATCTGTTAGTTCGAGGTTTTTTCTTGCTGTGTACTCTAGTAGGGGATGTCTTGAGGGCAAAAGTGAAAGTTCCTGAAGCTAACTTGTTTGTGAGGATGGGTCATGCTGTGGAGGCAGCAGACATACTGAACAGGTTGTCCTTGAAGGTTTATGCATGGCACGTCTGAAGGGGATTTTGCTGGCCCACTTACCTTGACCAGTTTGTTGAATTTGCAGTTAAAGAGATGTATGGAAGAGGCCAAAGAATGTTGTCTGCTTGTGTCATTTCCCTTGTTGATCCTTGTCTTAGTAGGCTGTTTTTTACAGATCTGGTTTGTTTTACAGACAAATTCATTTGCATTAGATCTTGAAAGTCTTGCAAAAGTGGTATTTTGGTGACAGCTCACTCTGCAGTGAGAATTTCTGACAGAATTCTATGTACTTCCTTGGGATGACATTTTACAATGGAGATCAGTATGGATTCATGGATATTTTGCATTCTTAATGAATGATTTGTATATCCTCTTAGGACACTGGAAAAGTGCTTTATCAATTGTGTTGCTCAACTTTTTCTGCTTTTGTGATAAAGCATCTACTTCAGTCTTAGGCATCTTTATCTTCTCTTTCAGCTATGGGGTCCGCTTTCTGTGATTAGGACACATGGAGGTTTACATGGGACAAAGCCTTTTATGAGCCCCATCAGTATGCTTATGTGTGATTTTGCTTCAGGGTACATACAAGTGGCAAGGCCTACAAATGATTTTATCATTTAGTCCCAGTGGATATATGCCTATGGAGGAGCATGTTTAATGTTCACTCTTTCAGTCCTGTAGCTGAGCTTAAGCCTCAGTCACACTGGGCAGCACCTTCAGTTCAAAGTTTTATTATACTCTAATGTTCAGTTTGAGAAAAAGTGGTTCTCTCTTTGAGGACAGGGGAAGGTACAATTTAGTTGGTGGTTGAATCAGGGTAGACAATTCATGAATTCTGGGAGACTGGACAGCCAGTCCAATCAATTGGTGATCTGTATGAAGGCACGTTGTACAGAGTAGCTATTGTTTGATGATGCCATCTAAGTCCCTTCTCATGATGAACACAGGAGGAGCCCATGCTCTTCTATCATGGTTGAGTCAGGAGATCTTCTCCATTAAGTGGTCATTCGCTGTGAGTGAGAGATTAAACCGAGAAGCAGAGGTTTTTTGTTGGATGACAATACGTGCCACTGCTTCAAGTGGACCCCAGTTGCCTACTGGTAGGACACAAGGTTGAGAGGGAGTGGTTGGCAGTGTTGGACCAGAGGCACCAAACAGTCTTATTACTAGAGCCACTGAACAAATGGCATCATAAAAAACTATCACTTTTTGTTTTTCTAAGTGTAACACCCTAGGTGGAATGGGTATTCCTGAGACGACACCCCCCCTCAATTAGAGCAGGGGCGCCCTTAGTCGTGCCATGGGCTAGAGCCCCGCCCTGGAAAGGAAGTGTCGCCTCTGGCGACGTCATCAAGAGGTGCAGCGACGCCTCGGGGACCATTTAAGCCAGCACATCGTGGATAGCTTCCTCTTTGTCCCTTTCATCACGCCTGGTGCAGATCGGGAGCAGCAGTCGCTCATCAAGACATCGTCATCGATGTCGTTGGACTTCGTCTCGGGGTAACTGGTGTAGGTGTTCTTGACGGGGGTCAGATGAGGGGAAGGGGCCACACACTGCGTAGCTGTCGTTAAGGAGTAATGAATTATGGCTGTATCTGATAACTTCTTTGCTACATATTGGTGCTTAATATAGGTAACGGTAATTTAGAGGTAATGGTAATTTCTGTGACAAAGTTTGAAATCTTTTATATACCGCCATTGTGCGCTCCCTCTGAGACTGGGTCCTCCGTCTCGAACCGGTACCCAACGCGGCCTCGGACCAGTCTCCATTAGGCAAAAAAAATAGCTTGCCAGAGGGATGGGGCACCCTGAGTTAATGGTTTTAGTTAGTATTTCTTTAGTTGCTTTTGCAAGTCAGCCCAGGGGGCAATCTTTCGAAATCTGATAAAAAGTATAAATACTGAAACATGACGTTGTTAAATAAATGCTACGTGATGCGGCCAGTGGAGGGAGGTGAGAGATCAAAGTTCGGTGGGTCAGTGGAGGTAGGACCATGGAATGCACTTCGGGACGATGTCTGTATAGTTGGCGTACGCGCCTGCCCCCTCTCGAGCCTTTATTTTGGTTATTGGATTCATCATTCGGGGTGAAGTGAGAAGTTGGTCTGCGCATTCAACTCCTCTCGAGCCTTTAATTTTACCAGAAAATAAATTAGTTATTTCTGTCAGTTATAAAAAGGGGAAATCATATTGCACTTGATTGATTTGTCCGCAATGTGGCTCTATAATAACATGGGTTGCGTCCATTTGGGGTTAAAGGCTATTTTTGAAGTTGTGTGACATTGCAGAGCTCAGTGGGCTGAAGTGCCTGGCATGAGATCTTTGACCACTGGTTTGAATCCCAGTGCCTCCGACTCAGACTTTCATCCTGGGTTGATACACGTCACCAGCTACAGGAGTCAGCATGTGATCAGAAGTTTGCATGCATTGGTCATGTGTGCTGGCTCAGCCTTTTCAGGTTGGGAGGTCAGTAGAATGAGCAAATGTCTATCATATCCTAATGCATCACCCCGTGGCATCAAAACTGTCAAAAAACTGAAAATTGTCTGCAATTATCTCCAGCTTGCAGCTAATTTTCCTGATAGGTTGAACAGAGGCATTGGAAAGAGGTCTACAGGTGGAGGAAGGCATGTATGAGCCTTGCTGTAATTTATGGAGAGAAGCGCTGATGACGGGAAACCCGAGCGCGTGAGGGCGGCTATGGCTTTCATAGCCAAGCAAAACTAAATTAGGAAACTCTGATTATTATAAATTCTTTGGTGCATGGTATTCCAGCATATTATCAGGAGCTGGACATTAACTCTATTCTCCCGAGATGTGGTGCATCATGATTATGATCAAATTTATTTACAAGTAAGGTCTGATTACTAGAAAATGGATGAAATAAAGTACCCTGGTGCAATTGAGAAATCGGTTATCAAATTTTCTGAAATAAGTAACACATGCCATTAAAGTGAAGATGTGTGATCATTATTTAAAACATTCATGATTATTATTTAAGAACACATATGTACAAACCTGGTAGTGATACATATTAATTGAGTGCTAGACATGTTGTTCTCTCTCCGGGTGCGGATGGCGGAAGTCACACACATTAAGATGAACGTTAAGATCCCAATCACAATCGATGCTTCGGTCGATAAGACCTCATGGAATTGGTGGTACAAATAGCGGATGCATGCTATTGCAAGACCTAAAATGGAGGCGAAATAGGGTGGTTGATATGTTAATCCTCATTTTGACGAGTGAAAGGGGTAGTTTTGCACCCACACAGTACCCAGAAAATACAGCAACCCGCATATGCAGTAATTTCAGGGTCCGCTTCCAAATTGGTGGGGCTCATCCTCTCTCTCCATAGAGAGCAAGGATGAGATGCCAACACGACCTGAAGAGCAGAAGAAGGACGTATGCGGGTCTTGCGGCATCGAGAACATGCTGGACACTGCATCGGAGGAACTACGGCAATGAGAGCGTTCATTTCCCAATCCGAGGCCAGAGGAGACGCCCGACCTTAACTTGCCCGAGGAAGCTGCAGAGACCGAAGGAAGCCAAAGGTGTCACGAGCTGTCCAGCCACGTTCCTGGAGGAGTGTGACTCTCCCAGGTATGAATTTGTCTGTGGGGCCTGGTAAGGAGGAGAGAGGAAAAGGCTGATGTAGCAGGGTTTCGCAAAAATGAGACCTGCTCAAATTAACGCCCCATAATATGTACTAACAGTGTGCAGTGACAGTTTAACATACACATTACATGAATACGAGGGAAACCGCTTTGCGCATGTGTGCACTAATGTAAACTAATGCATGAAAGGACTAAGTCGATATTCACATTTGTGCTTTGGAAGAAACGAGAAAAATTGCATGTCTAGGCCGCATCTCGCATCCTGCTTTTAAAATAATAAATAACGCTGCTTTTGCTTTGAAGCTTTTGCTAGGAAAAACATATAACAGGGAATGGTGCAAAGGTGGGTGGTAAACAGTGAAAAAGTGCATTATCACATAATTAATAAATGTTTATGTTCCATTTGCTATAGTGAGCCGGATCGGTCTCCATTATTCTTAAGTTGGCCTGTTAGAGGAGGGGCTGGAGTGAGAACAAAAATGTCATGACAGAGCAGCCAGAAGTGCTGAGTGCTGTAAAGAAGGGACAAGAAGTTCAAGGATACCCAGTACTGAATGCATTGTTCGTCTGCCAAAGGATGTGACTGACCGTGGGGCTAAAGACTGCTTCTGCGGACATTGCTGGAAAAGATGTGCAAAAATGTTGAAATGTATCATATAATAAATCGTGTGAACGAGTCAGATATTAGGTAATGGGAAAGGATGTAGAACTATGTTCATGTCCAAATAATGAATGAAATCACAGTGGTGTGACAGACCACCTCCCAAGTCCACCAATGAACTGTCGAGTTTCGTGAAATGTTTCAACTGATGTGGGACAGACATGTAGGTTTTAGGGTATAACTGGGGTGCCTTTGGGGGTGTGGTTAGGAGAGGTTGCGTGCGCTCTTGGTTCCTAGCTTATCGAGAGGGGTGATGGGTCGCTGATCGTCGGTTTGCAGAGAGGCCTAGCTGTTCCTGTCCCTGTCCCGTTCCTGTCTCTGAAATCTTTGTTCCCCGGCTCTAGTTCAGGGAACCCCTACAGTCCCCTCGGCCAAGGGGGTGGTATTTCACAGATCCTTTGGGTTTGTATTATTCTGACTCGTACTTTGCATAATTATTTGCAAATGTATTCTTGTCTCTGAAATCTGATGTCTCTTTATCTATCCACTCCTTCATGTGCATAATCAATATTGATGATGAGAATGACACTGTTTGCATCTGCTGATTATTTTTTCTCTCCCTCTTGTGAATTTTCATTTGTTTGCACTCGTAACCGTATGCAATTGAGCATTGATGATTTACTTCAATTTTGAGATAAAACTTTATTAATCTTATCAAGAGTCTGTGATTATTTAGCTGACTAGATAGTTAGTTAGATAAGTGCTATCATTACCATCAACTACTCAACTAATTGGTCCAATCGACCGAGAGGAAAGAGAGTTGATTTATAGTATTATGTTAAGTATTTAGAGATGTTAAACATGAACCTGTGAAGGAAACGATTTTCACGTCATTAAAACTTGACCCCCAGCATATCAGGGATTTGGGTGAATGTGTATGGGCCATTGTATGAAATATTAATGAGTATTGATCCCTGATTAGGTGTCGCGCTGGATCAGTTTTCTGGTAGCAGAGGACGGTCTAATTATTGATTAGTTTGGTAATGATTATTGATTATTGATTATATGTTCTTAACATGGAAAGTTAGTGTCCTGTTCTATGTTGTCTAGAAGTACAGGTACGGAGTTACCTGAGGAATAAAAATTAGCCTGGAATAGGCAGAAGAAGAGTGTGGATAAAGAAATCACACTGCAGAAGTACTTTGTCTGGTGTTATAAAACCGAGGCTACGGAGGGCTGTAGGTGTTATATTTAGGGATAATTTCGTACGGGAGTAGAGTGTCTGAAATAGCGAAAGGTCCACTTCCGAAACTCTAGCCTTATCCCCAGAGGAGTACCAAGACCTCTTTTCACACCAAAAAGTCCTCTTGCGAAACTTTGGCCTTCTCCCTAGAGGAGTAATAAGTCCACCTGTAGCTTGTTTGAAAGGTAAAATAGCGCTGGTTGTCGTTTTACCTGAAGTGAAAGAACTTCTCTTCGGAGAGTGAAAACTATCTCTTTATTTAACACCTTCGATGCTCATGACAGAATGGTTCTGTCATGAGCATCGTTGCCCCTGTGCTCATGACGGAACCATTCCGTCATGAGGCCAGGGGCACGAAATCCCTCTGCTGCAGACAGCAGAGGGATTTCTATTTCACCCCTGTGACTTTGGGAGCTGGGGAAGAGCTTCCCCAGCTCCCGAGGCCCCCTCCCTGGTTTCTGTGCCATGAGGATCAGCGCGCACGTCGCGCTGTCCTCATTGCACAGATGCGAGAACTGAAATGAGCCTGAAGGCTCATTTCAGTTTCACTTCTATGTGCTCAGGGGGCTATCTCAGCCCCCGGGCACGTAGAAAGACGGGAGAGGTATCATTGGAAAAGGGAGAATCTCCCCTTTCCAATGGTACCCCTCCCCAGTAGATCCCTGCTTGGGGATCGCCCCAGGAGGTCGATCTCCAAGCAGGGATCCACCCACTAGACACCAGGGAGGGGGGAGCGGTCCCTTGGGAAAGGGCTTTTGCTCCCCCCAAATTTTTTGGTGCGATTTAGTCTTTTGCCCCCCTGCCCCCCCAATCTGCCCCCCGGGGGGGCAAAAAGCCCACTAGACCCCAGGGATATTTTTGTTTGCCGCATAATTTATTAGGGTGGGGGCTGCCCATAAAGGGCATGTCCATGCCCCCACCCCGCAAAATTTACAGCCTTTCTGCCCCCCCTGGGGGGCAGTTGGGGGCAGTAGCCCCCAATCTGCCCCCCCGGGGGGGCAAAAAGCCCACTATACGCCAGGGATTTTTTTTTTTATTATAATTTGTGGTGGGGCTGCCCAATATGGGCATGCCCATGCCCCCACCCACCCCCGCAAAAATGACAGCCTTTCTGCCCCCCCTGGGGGGCAGCTGGGGGCATTAGCCCCCAATCTGCCCCACCGGGGGTGGGGGGCAAAAAGCCCACTTGTCGCCAGGGATTTTTTTTGGGCAAATTTTAATTAGGGTGGGGGCATTGGCATGCCCGTTTTGGGCAGCCCCCACCCTAATTAAAATTGGCCCAAAAAACTCCCTGGCGACTAGTGGGCTTTTTGCCCCCCACCCCCGGTGGGGCAGATTGGGGGCTAATGCCCCCAGCTGCCCCCCAGGGGGGGCAGAAAGGCTGTCATTTTTGCGGGGGTGCCCCCACCCTAATTCAAATTTGCCCAAAAAAAATCTCTGGCGTCTAGTGGACTTTCTGCCCCCCCTGGGGGGCAGATGGGGGCATTAGCCCCCAATCTGCCCAACCGGGGGGGGGCAAAAAGCCCACTAGTCGCCAGGGATTATTTTGGGGCAAATTTGAATTAGGGTGGGGGCTGCCCAAAATGGGCATGCCCATGCCCCCACCCCCTCCCCCGCAAAAATAACAGCCTTCCTGCCCCCCCGGGGGGGCAAAAAGCCCACTAGACGCCAGGGATTTTTTTGGGCAAATTTTAATTAGGGTGGGGGCATTGGCATGCCCGTTTTGGGCAGCCCCCACCCTAGTTAAAATTTGCCCAAAACTCCTGGCGTCTAGTGGGCTTTTGCCCCTGAGGGCAGATGGGGGCATTAGCCCCCAATCTGCCCCGCTGGGGGGGCAAAAAGCCCACTAGACGCCAGGGAGTTTTTGGGGCAAATTTGAATTAGGGTGGGGGCTCCCAAAATGGGCATGCCCAGGCCCCCACCCCCTACCCCGCAAAAATAACAGCCTTCCTGCCCCCCCCTGGGGGTCAGATGGGGCAGTAGCCCCCAATCTGCCCCCCCGGGGGGGGGCAAAAGCCCACTAGACGCCAGGGATTTTTGGGGGCAAATTTTAATTAGGGTGGGGGCATTGGCATGCCCGTTTTGGGCAGCCCCCACCCTAATAAAAATTTGCCCAAAAAACTCCCTGGCATCTAGAGGACTTTAGCCCCCAATCTGCCCCGCCGGGGGGGGGCAAAAAGCCCACTAGATGCCAGGGATTTTTTTGGGGCAAATTTGAATTAGGGTGGGGGATGCCCAAAACGGGCATGCCCATGCCCCCACCCCGCAAAAATTACAGCCTTCCTGCCCCCCCTGGGGGGCAGATGGGGCAGTAGCCCCCAATCTGCCCCCCCCGGGGGGCAAAAAGCCCACTAGACACCAGGGATTTTTTTGGGCAAAGTTTAATTAGGGTGGGGGCTGCACAAAACGGGCATGTCAATGCCCCCACCAGCAACAATTACAGCCTTTCTGCCCCCCCTGGGGGGAAGATGGGGGCAGTAGCCCCAATCTGCCCCCCGGGGGGGCAAAAAGCCCACTAGACGCCAACGATTACGCTGGCTTTTTTATGTGTGGGGGTGGGGGCTGCCCAGAATGGGCATACCAATGCCCCTATCCCCCAAAAAAATAGCCACAGTGTTTCTGCCCCCCTTGGGGGCATATCGGGGCAACCCCACCCCCGATATCCCCCCAGGGCGGCAGAAAGCCGACTAGGCACGGATTTGTTTTTAGCAATATGCCTACCTGTGGATTTTGGGCCCTAGCGCAGCCGGCACATAGGGAAACCTAGCAAACCTGTACATTTTTGAAAACTAGACACCCAGGGGAATCCAGGATGGGGTGACTTGAGTGGCTCTCACCAGGTTCTGTTACCCAGAATCCCTTGCAAACCTCAAAATGTGTATAAAAAACACATTTTCCTCATATTTCTGTGGTGGAAAGTTCTGGAATCTGTGTGGATCCACAAAATTCCACTCACCCCGCATTCCCCAAAGTCTTCCGAGAAAAATGGTACCTCACTTGTGTGGGTGGGTCAAGTACCCGCGACAGGCAAGGGCCCAAAACCTAGTGAGGCGACATCAAAATTACCTATCACAAACCAACCTGGTTTTGCACGGGGGGTTACCTGGGCTTTTGGCCCCGGGGTCGGCGGCCATCTAGGGAAACCTACCAAACCCACACATTTCTGAAAACTAGACACCTGGGGGATTCCAGGGAGGTATGGCTTGTGTGGGTCCCCGAACGTTTTCTTACCCAGAATCCCCTGCAAACCTCAAATTTAGCTGAAAAAAATCACTTTTTCCACACATTTTTGTGTGGGAAAGTTGTGGCATCACCGGGCTGACACAAATTTCCTACCAGCCAGCGTTCCCCCTGGTCTCCCGATAAAAATGGTGCCTCACTCGGGTGGGAGGCCCAAGTACCCGCGACAGGCAAGGGCCCAAAACGTATTGAGGCGACATCAAAATTGCCTATCACAAAACGACCTGGTTTTTCAAGGGGGGTCCCATGACTTTTTGGCCCGGGGCTCGGCGGCCACCTAGAGAAACCTACCAAACCCACACATTTCTGAAAACTAGACACCCGGGGATTCCAGGGAGGTATGGCTTGCGTGGATCCCTCAACGTTTTCTTCCAGAATCCCCTGCAAACCTGAAATTTTGCTGAAAAAATCATTTTTTAACACATTTGTGTGTGGGAAAGTTGTGGCATCACCGGGCTGACACAAATTTCCTACCACCCAGCGTTTGCCCAGGTCTCCCGATAAAAATGGTGCCTCGCTCGGGTGGGAGGCCCAAGTACCCGCAACAGGCAAGGGCCCAAAACGTATTGAGGCGACATCAAAATTGCCTATCACAAAACGACCTGGTTTTGCAAGGTGGGTCCCATGACTTTTTGGCCCGGGGCTCGGCGGCCACCTAGGGAAACCTACCAAACCCACACATTTCTGAAAAGTAAACACCCTGGGGATTCCAGGGAGGTATGGCTTGCGTGGATCCCCCAACGTTTTCTTACCCAGAATCCCCTGGAAACCTGAAATTGTGCTGAAAAAAATCACTTTTTTCACACATTTGTGTGTGGGAAAGTTGTGGCATCACCGGGCTGACACAAATTTCCTGCCACCCAGCATTCGCCCAGGTCCCCCGATAAAAATGGTGCCTCACTCGGGTGGGAGGCCCAAGAACCCGCGACAGGCAAGGGCCCAAAACGTATTGAGCCGACATCAAAATTGCCAATCACAAAATGTTTTGGGCCCTTGCCTGTCGCGAGTACTTGGGCCTCCCAACCGAGTGAAGCACCATTTTTATCGGGAGACCTGGGCGAACGCTGGGTGGCAGGAAATTTGTGTCAGCCCGGTGATGCCACAACTTTCCCACACACAAATGTGTGAAAAAAGTGATTTTTTCAGCACAATTTCAGGTTTGCAGGGGATTCTGGGTAAGAAAACGTTGGGGGATCCACGCAAGCCATACCTCCCTGGAATACCCTGGATGTCTAGTTTTCAGAAATGTGTGGGTTTGGTAAGTTTCCCTATGTGGCCGCCGAGCCCCGGGCCAAAAAGTCATGGGACCCCCCTTGCAAAACCAGGTCGTTTTGTGATAGGCAATTTTGATGTCGCCTCAATACGTTTTGGGCCCTTGCCTGTCGCGGGTACTTGGGCCTCCCACCAGAGTGAGGCACCATTTTTATCGGGAGACCTGGGGGAACGCTGGGTGGTAGGAAATTTGTGTCAGCCTGGTGATACCACAACTTTCCCACACACAAATGTGTGAAAAAAGTGATTTTTTTCAGCAAAATTTCAGGTTTGCAGGGGATTCTGGGTAAGAAAACGTTGGGGGATCCACGCAAGACATACCTCACTGGAATCCCCCGGGTGTCTACTTTTCAGAAATGTGTGGGTTTGGTAGGTTTCCCTAGGTGCCGGCAGAGCTAGGGTTAAAAAACTACAGCTAGGCACTTTGCAAAAAAAGGGTCATTTTTCACTTTGAAAATGTGGTGTGTCCACGTTGCGTTTTGCGCTGTTTCCTGTCGCGGGCACTAGGCCTACCCACACAAGTGAGGTCCCATTTTTCTCGGAAGACTTTGGGGAATTCGGGGAAGGTGGAATTTTATGGATCCATGCAGATTCCAGAACTTTTTACCACAGAAAAGTGAGGAAAATGTGTTTTTTCGGACAATTTTTTAGGTTTGCAAGGCATTCTGGGTTCCAGAACCTGGTGAGAGCCAGTCAAGTCACCCCATCCTGGCTTCCCCTGGATGTCTAGTTTTAAAAAATGTATAGGTTTGCTAGGTTTCCCTAGGTGCCGGCAGAGCTAGGGTTCAAAAACTACAGCTAGGCACTTTGCAAAAAAAGGGTCATTTTTCACTGTGAAAATGTGGTGTGTCCACGTTGCGTTTTGCGCTGTTTCCTGTTGCGGGCACTAGGCCTACCCACACAAGTGAGGTACCATTTTTCTCGGAAGACTTTGGGGAACGCGGGGTGGGTGGAATTTTGTGGATCCACGCAGATTCCAGAACTTTCCACCACAGAAAAGTGAGGAAAATGTGTTTTTTTTGACAATTGTTTAGGTTTGCAAGGGATTCTGGGTACCAGAACCTGGTGAGAGCCAGTCAAGTCACCCCATCCTGGATTCCCCTGGGTGTCTAGTTTTCAAAAATGTATAGGTTTGCTAGGTTTCCCTAGGTGCCGGCAGAGCTAGGGTTCAAAAGCTACAGCTAGGCACTTTGCAAAAAAAGGGTCATTTTTCACTATGAAAATGTGGTGTGTCCACGTTGCGTTTTGCGCTGTTTCCTGTCGCGGGCACTAGGCCTACCCACACAAGTGAGGTACCATTTTTCTCAGAAGACTTTGGGGAACGTGGGGTTTGTGGAATTTTGTGAACCCATGCAGATTCCAGAACTTTCCACCACAGAAAAGTGAAGAAAATGTGTTTTTTTGGACAATTTTTTAGGTTTGCAAGGGATTCTGGGTACCAGAACCTGGTGAGAGCCAGTCAAGTCACCCCATCCTGGATTCCCCTGGGTGTCTATTTTTCATAAATGTATAGGTTTGCTAGGTTTCCCTAGGTGCCGGCAGAGCTAGGGTTCAAAAACTACAGCTAGGCACTTTGCAAAAAAAGGGTCATTTTTCACTGTGAAAATGTGGTGTGTCCACATTGCGTTTTGCGCTGTTTCCTGTTGCGGGCACTAGGCCTACCCACACAAGTGAGGTACCATTTTTCTCGGAAGACTTTGAGGAACGCGGGGTGGGTGGAACTTTGTGGATACACGCAGATTCCAGAACTTTCCACCACAGAAAAGTGAGGAAAATGTGTTTTTTTTAACACTTTTTTAGGTTTGCAAGGGATTCTGGGTACCAGAACCTGGTGAGAGCCAGTCAAGTCACCCCATCCTGGATTCCCCTGGGTGTCTAGTTTTCAAAAATGTATAGGTTTGCTAGGTTTCCCTAGGTGCCGGCAGAGCTAGGGTTCAAAAACTACAGCTAGGCACTTTGCAAAAAAAGGGTCATTTTTCACTGTGAAAATGTGGTGTGTCTACGTTGCGTTTTGCGCTGTTTCCTGTCGCGGCCACTAGGCCTACCCACACAAGTGAGGTACCATTTTTCTCGGAAGACTTTGGGGAACGCAGGGTGGGTGGAATTTTGTGGATCCACGCAGATTCCAGAACTTTCCACCACAGAAAAGTGAGGAAAATGTGTGTTTTTTTGACAATTCTTTAGGTTTGCAAGGGATTCTGGGTACCAGAACCTGGTGCGAGCCAGTCAAGTCACCCCATCCTGGATTCCCCTGGGTGTCTAGTTTTCAAAAATGTATAGGTTTGCTAGGTTTCCCTAGGTGCCGGCAGAGCTAGGGTTAAAAACTACACCTAGGCACTTTGCAAAAAAAGGGTCATTTTTCACTGTGAAAATGTGGCGTGTCCACGTTGCGTTTTGCGCTGTTTCCTGTTGCGGGCACTAGGCCTACCCACACAAGTGAGGTACCATTTTTTTTTTTTAAAGACTTTGGGGAACGCGGGGTGGGTGGAATTTTGTGGATCCACGCAGATTCCAGAACTTTCCACCACAGAAAAGTGAGGAAAATGTGTTTATTTTGACAATTTTTTAGGTTTGCAAGGGATTCTGGGTAACAGAACCAGGTGAGAGCCAGTCAAGTCACCCCATCCTGGATTCCCCTGGGTGTCTAGTTTTCAAAAATGTATAGTTTTGCTAGGTTTCCCTAGGTGCCGGCAGAGCTAGGGTTCAAAAACTACAGCTAGGCACTTTGCAAAAAAAGGGTAATTTTTCACTGTGAAAATGTAGTGTGTCCACGTTGCATTTTGAGCCGTTTCCTGTCGCGGGCACTAGGCCTACCCACACAAGTGAGGTACCATTTTTATCGGGAGACTTAGGGTAACACAAAATTGTAGAGCAACTGTTATTATCTATTGACTTTCAGTGCATTTCTGCCTTCCAAATGAAAGACAATGTGTAAAAAAGAAGTCATTTTGAAAAATGACCTATAATTCTCATGCTAGTATGGGTACTCCCAATTTCGGAAATGTGCAAATATCTACTGTTTCTAAACTCTATATTTTGTTCCCATTTCAGAAATACATAGGTGTCTTTCATACCGATTTTTCCATGTATAAATTTTCCCAGAATAATTGCTATATACCCGGGACATAATAAAAAACCATTGCAAGACGCTGCTCAGTTATTGGCTCTGGGTTCATCGGGTTCTTGGTGAACCTACAAGTCCAATATATCACCACAACCAGAAAGGTCCAGCGGATGTAATGGCATATTGCTTTCAAATAGCTGTCATAATTAGAAGAAGTTACAGGTGAAAACGTTGACACAAATGGCTGTTTTTTCAACTAATTTTCAATTTTTCCTATATTTAACTGTTTGTTTCTATAAAGAAAACTTGAAGGATCTACACAAATGACCCCTTGCTGAATTAAGAATTTTGTCTACTTTTCAGAAATGTATGGCTTTCCAGGATCCATTATTGTTTTCATACCCATTTCTACCATTAACTGGAAGGAGGTTGAAAGCACAAAAATAGCAAAAATAGGCTATGTCCCAGAAAAATGCCAAAACTGTGTACAAAATTTTGGTTTTCTGACAAAAGTCTGCTTGTCCCTGAAAGCTGGGAAGATGGTGATTTCAGCACCACAACCCCTTTTTGATGCCATTTGCAGGGAAAAAACCAGATGCTTTCATCTGTAGCCCTTTTTTCGCATTTTTCCCCAAAAAAACAATATTTAGCTGTATTTTGGCTAATTTCTGGGTCCCCTCCAGGGGAATCCACAAACCCTGGGTACCTTTAGAATCTCCATGATGTTGGAAAAAAAAGACGCAAATTTGGCATAGATACCTTATGTGGACAAAAAGTTACAGGGCCCGAAGCGCGAACTACCCCAAATAGCCAAAAAAAGGCTTAGCACAGGAGGGGAAAAGGCCTAGCAGCGAAGGGGTTAACAGAGCAGACAAGGTAGCATTGTTTTGTGTTGTTACTAACAGAATTTTTTTTGATTAAGAAAACGTAGAAAATATTGCCGTATTCTTTTGTAAAGGGAAGGTCAGTAGAAGGAGTAATATTGACGTCAGAAAAAGCCGCGCTGGCATTGGTCAGGCAGCGGGCGTGTACTGAGCTGTGATTGGTTAGTTGGTGTGAGCCGCGCTGACATTGGTTGAGAAAAGCAGATACGTAGAGAGCCGTGATTGGACGGTTGGTGTGAGTCGTGCTGTTATTGGGCAAGAACTAGCAAATCGAATAAGAAGAATTACAGAAAGGTTTTCTTTGAGTGTTCTGTTGTGATACATTTGCGTAAAGAGTCAGAAAAAATGAAGTTGTTAAAGAAATTAAAGAATTTCTTTAAGAAAGATAGACCAATAGTGACTAGAGAGGGAGTTCTTGTTCCACCTCCAGGAACGCCAGCTGCTTATATGATGTTGGAGCGAGGATACCATACGTGTACTTGGTTAGAGAATTGGGTGGAATATACAAAGGATGATGGTGTTATAGCTTTCCCACAGCATGGTTCGTTTAATATGAGGATTTTGCAGAATTTGAGGAATCGAATGAGTTCATTAGAGCCCAATCCCAGACCTACACAGTATGAAGTGTTAGAGGAATGGGAGGTAGAAGCATATAAAAGGGAGAGATATCGAGGTGGTAGGAGATACAGAGGTTTTGGGCCTAGATACCCTTTTGAGAGAAGAGAGGATACAATGAAAAGATGGATGAGAGATGTGGTAACCGAAGGTTTGTACCCAGTTTTAGTTGCTGAAGATCAGACAGGAGGCAAATGTAAAGAGAAAAAGAAAAAGAAAGAAACTTCAAGTTTAAGAGATGATTCAAATGATTCTGAGGATGAGTTGTTAGAGGATATTATGACCAAAAGACCTCCGCCATACCAAGAAAATTCAGATGAGATGACTCCGAGTGCACCACAAATGAGAACTCCATTAACCCCACAGGTTACGGAAATAGCGAGGGTAGTACGAGAAAAGGAATTGGACTTATTAAATAAGACAAGAGTAGAACAGATCCAGAAAATAAATCAGTTAAGTCTAAATACAGAAGCATTAACGGTACCGGTAACAATTGGTCCCGTTGTCCCATTGTACGGAGAAAACCAGAATGTATCAAAAGCACATACGTTATCAGTTCCAAGGAGTAGCATCAGGAGTGGAATGGTGACGGTAGCGGATGAGGATGAACAGGCTGACACGAATAATACTTTGTTAGATCTTCCGGTTTGTGAGATGATGACAGAAACCCCTAGAAGAAGTGTACAAATAGATCCAAGGAGAATAGGGCAGAGTGTCACTTCAATGGCAGGGAGTTCAGCAGGTCCTTCGCCAGAGGAATTGAATGATTGGATAAAAGAAATGGTAAAGCCAAAACCGCAACCAGAGAGTATAAATGTGAGCCAATTGAAAGTAGATTTGGAAGAGATGAGTATTGGTACAATATGTCCAGACAGATTAGGGACTTACCAAGATGATGAACTGTTGTTTTTGTGTAAAAGCATTACTTGGAGAGCGAGGAATTTACATGAGAAAATATCAGAGGCTGCTAGTGAGTATGGAATAGACATAGAAAAGTCGAAGGTGTTGCAGAAATCATACAGATTGGCTTTCACTGATAAGGATTTAGAGAGTTTGAATGCGTCTGGAAAAAGGTTGCAGATAAAAGAATTGATGAATATTTTGAAGAAATGGGGAGATGTGGAACGATGGAAAGGTAGATGGACGAGAAAGAAAGAAGAAGCAGCAGGTAAAGGAGTGTCTATGTTTCCGTTAAAAGAACCAGAACAAGTTGAAAGGGCGTGTCCGATGAGAGAGGTTCCAGGTGGTGGATATGTTCATGTTCCATGGTCAAGACAGGATATATTATCTTTTACGAACGATTTCCCTAGGTTAAGGGAGAAACCAGTTGAGTGGTACAAACAGGTGGAGAGGTTTGTGAAAGTTTCAAAGGTTTTGTTAAAGGATCTAGATGGATTGTTTGAGATTGTCGTTCCAGCAGATTTGTGGACAGAGTGTAAAATCACTGTCGATTGGCCAAAAGAAGAATATCCTAGAGACCCCAAAACAGATGCCCCATCTGAGGAGGTGATGAAAAAGTATAATCAGGTAATCACCTTTTTGAAAGGGAAAATTTCTCCTAAGGAAACAGGTTGGGTGAAGATTGACAGAACGACCCAAGAACCAAAAGAGTCAGTACATGCTTACTACGAAAGGTTGTTGCAGGTATTTAAACAATACAGTGGATTTGAGAATATTGGAGACAAGGATATGGGACATTTTGTGTATCGTTTTGTGTTTGGATTGAAACCGGATATTAGTAATATGATTCAGCAGCATTTGATCTGCTGGCAGCGCAAAACAATTGACAACATTTTAAGGTATGCAAAGTATTGTAGTAATGATATTGAATTGAGACATAAAAAGTTAAAAGAGAAAATGATGTGGGTGCAAGTGAAGGTGGCAGAACAGCAAGAGACAAACAACAATTCTCAAACAGGTTACCAGATGAATGGTCAGAATCAAAATGGTCAAATACCCAATGGAGGTAGAGGTAGAGGTAAAATGAGTAAAGAAGAGGCTAGGAAGAAATTTCCTTGTCATGCGTGCGGAAAAATTGGACATTGGAAGAACGAGTGTAGATCTGCTCAAAAGAATAATGGGGTAAATCAAAATTTAAATCCGCAGAATGAGGTGGTTGTGAACCAACAGCAGCAGCAGGTAGTTACTCCACAGTTACAGGTGCCACAAGCTCCCATGCCAAATAATGTGAATGCTCAGGTGCAGAGGTACAGTGCGAACACTGGATTTCACGGAGGTGATCAAGTTGGTAAGAATCAAAGTGTGCAAATGGTTCCGCAATACTGGTTGCAGTGCAATGAGAGTGATTCAGACTCATCTCAATGACGGTGCCTGAGGGGGGGAGGAAGAGTGCGTATTTGGCGCATCTTTGGCGGTAGATCAGTCAGGTCCATTTGTTAAAGGAAAAGTGGAAGGTAATGATATTACATTCCTAGTGGACACTGTTGCTACCCGTTCTACTGTGAGAGCAGCAGAAATCCCAAACCTACCCCTCTCGGGAGAAACTATCCTAGTTGTAGGAGTCTCGAATAAGCATATTAGAAGGCCAGTCACAAACCCAATAGAAGTTCATATTGGAAATTTCAGAGACATGCATCGTTTTGTGGTATGTGACTCAAGTCCAGTAAATCTCTTGGGTAGAGATTTATTGTGTAACATGAATTGCACCATCTATTGTACACCAGATGGTATTGCATTTCAGACACCTGATGAGGATGTCGAATTTAAGATGATGCTAGCAAAGCAAGGGACACAAGTGGAGGAGTTGTTTTCACTTCTCACAGAAGAGAATTTGCCAGAAGAAGTGAAAAGTGCAGTAAGATCGGATGTATGGGACTTTACAGGAAAGGAGATAGGTTTAATGACAAATGTAGACCCAATTCAAATCACAGTGAAAGAGGGTGCTATATATCCAAACACACCCCAATACAAAATGAGTCCAGAAGTAATTGCAGCAGGGGAGCCTGTGATTGACCAAATGATTGAACAAGGAATACTGAAAGAAATACTGAGCAGTCCTTGAAATTCGCCTATTATAGGTATCAAAAAGCCCAGTGGGAAATACAGAATAGTGCAGGATTTAAGGAAAATAAATTAGATTGTAGTGCCCTGTTGTCCAATAGTGCCAAATCCAGCAGTAATCCTCTATCAGATTCCCTGTGATGCTCAATGGTACACAGTGATTGATTTGTGCCAAGCATTTTTCTCGATTCCTTTGCATTCGGAAAGCCAATATCTTTTTGCGTTCCGGTTCGGAGACCGTTTTTTGGCATGGTGCTGAGTTCCTCAAGGGTACACAGAGAGTCCCTCAATCTTTAATCAGATCTTGAAAAAATGTCTGGAGACTTTAGTCATGCCAGGGAATTCAGTTTTGGTTCAATACATTGATGACCTGTTAGTGGCATCAAAGACACGAGAGGCATGTGTGACAGATACAGTTGCCTTATTGAACCCTTTGGTAGAAGGAGGACACAAAGTATCACCGGCAAAATTACAATTTTGTAAACAGGAAGTTCAGTACCTAGGACACAAAATAGAAAAGGGAGTCAGAAAAGTGACACCAGAGAGAATTAATGTGATTAAACAAATGAACTCGCCTAAAACACAGAAAGAAGTCCGAATGTTTCTGGGAATGGTTGGATACTGTAGGCAGTGGATCAGTGGTTTCTTGCTGATTGCAAAACCTCTAAAGAGGTTGACACAAAAAGATGTGAAAGATCTGATTGTGCTGGATGATGAAAGTATGGAAGCCTTTACTAAATTGCTAAACAGTCTTTGCCGAGCACCTGCATTGGGAATGCCACATTATACAAAGGATTTTGCGTTGTACTGCTGTGAAAGAGATGGATGTGCACTTTCAGTCTTAACTCAGAAACATGGAATGGCACAACGTCCAGTAGCATATTTTTCTGCTACTTTGTATTCAGTGGCTGCAGCGTTACCAGGCTGTTTGAAAGCAGTAGCTGCCACTTGTGTGGAACAGAGTGAAGAAATTGTGATGGGATATCCAGTCAAAGTGTATGTGCCACATTCAGTTGAGATCCTTCTAACTCGCACCAGGACACAGTATAGGACCTCTAGTCGGCTGACTAAGTATGAAAGAGTGATTCTGGGTGCTGAAAATGTGACTGTGGTGAGGTGCACAACTGTAAATCCGGCAACTCTATTGCCGAATTCATATTGTGAGGAAATGAGAGAGGAAGCGGATCATGATTGTCTGGATGTGACAGAACTGTGCACCAAACCTAGGCCAGACATAGAAGACGTTCCATTGGAAGAATCAGATTGTGAGATGTTTGTGGATGGGTCTTGTCTAAGAAATGAGAAGGGTGAATTATGCACTGCCTATGCTGTTTGCACCATAGCGGGAGTTCTAGAAGCATCCTGTCTAAAAGGGGTAAATTCTGCCCAGATTGCTGAATTGATAGCTCTGATTAGAGCGTGCAAAATTGCCAAAAGCCTGAGGGTAACCATATTTACGGATAGTCAATATGGTTTCGGGGTGGTCCATGACTTCGGTCAGGTATGGATGCAAAGGGGATTTCTGACTTCTTCGGGTTCCCCTATAAGAAATAGCAAAACTGTAAAATAATTATTGGATGCTTTACAATTGCCCAAAAGAATTGCAGTGGTCAAATGTGCGGCACATAAATCAGGAAATGATTATGTGACGAAGGGCAACAGATACGATGACCAAGTGGCGCGTTTCTGTGCACGTTAAACAGAGGGATTGAAATGGAAAATACCAATTACCATCTTATGTTTTCTTCTTCTTTTGAAACTTGGGATGAGATTAGACAGCTGCAGGAAGAAGCAAGTGATGAGGAATATGAAATTTGGATAAATTCAGGCTGCAGAAAAAGAGCAGAAGATGAAGTATGGGTCTATAAAGACGAAAGACCAGTCATGCCAGACAGTTTACTATCCCACATGGCCAGGGTGTACCATGGAATTGCGCATGTTGGAAGAGATGCAATGATCAGACTCTTCAAGCAGTCATGGTATAACCCAAAGTTCAGGGTCATTGCAGAGAGCCTTTGCCAGAGGTGCGTCACCTGGCAGCAGCAGAATCCAGGCAGGAAGACAGTTGTAAGTTGGGGACGAATTGGAAAAGCAGCAGGTCCATTCACCCGACTTCAGTTGGATTTTATTGAGCTCCCCCTTTGTAATGGGCTAAAATATGTGTTGGTTGTTGTCTGCTTGTTTTCTCGCTGGGTGGAAGCCTATCCAACGAGAAGGAATGACAGTTTAACTGTCGCAAAGCTTCTTCTAAGAGAACTGACTCCTAGATTTGGATTTCCAGTCACTTTAGAAACAGATAGAGGAACTCATTTTAACAATGAGATAATTCGGATGATTTGTGCAGCATTACAGATTGAGCAGAAGCTGCATTGTGCCTATCGACCTGAAGCATCTGGAGTGGTGGAGAAGATTAATGACACTATAAAATCTAGATTAGGAAAGGTGTGTGCATCCACAAAACTGAAATGGCCTGATGCTTTACCCCTTGTATTGATGAGTCTTAGAAGCATTCCTGACAAAAAGACGGGTTTGAGTCCACATGAAGTCCTAATGGGAAGAGCAATGAGACAAGCATTTATACCAGCGAACAAACTGATGAATATATCTGATGATCTAGTGCTTGATTATTGTAGAGGATTGGCTGATCTGGTGCGTTCTGTGTCTCGCCATGTTGGAGAAGATGCCACTACAACACAGCCGAATCAAGCTCATGATCTCAGTCCTGGTGAGTGGGTTCTTGTCAAGAAACACGTGAGGAAATTGTGTTTAGAACCCAGGTGGAATGGACCTTATCAAATCATACTGGTGACGACAACAGCGGTGAAGTGTGGTGGGTTGCCAAATTGGATCCATGCCAGCCATACCAGACGAGTCCCAAGTCCACTTGAAAGACAAGAAGAGCAGCAACTGGTAAACCAAAGTCAAAAACCAGAGGTTGAGGTGTGTGAAGCTGAAGAATCTAGAGTGACAGATTCTGAAGAACAAACAGATGACGAACAGCCAAGCACAAGTCAAGTAGAGTGGGCACCAGATACTGGGTCTCGTAAGACTGCTGTTGAGCCAAGAAACAGTGATTTAGCTGTTGAACCAGGAAAAAGTGAAATTTCTGTTGAATCAGCAGAAACAGAGGTTACTGAATGTCAAGAAGAAGAACAGATAGAAGAAAGGCCAAATAAAAGAACCTATGAACCAGATGAAGAAGGTGAAAAGGTAGTTCAAAGCAAGAAACCAAGAAAGGGTGACAATTGGTCAGGTGGAGTGAAAAGACTGAAATACACTCTTGTGAGGAGAAGGTCAAAGAGAAGGCCAGAGCAAAGCAATGAGGTCTCAAGTCAAAGAGAACAAGAAGAGTCAGGAGAAGAATTAGTATGAAAAACAAAGAGAGTAAGAATTCCAAGCAAGAAATACACAGCACCAGAATGGACTTATGTCATCTTGGAAGAAATTGAAAGCTCAGATCCAAGTGAAGAAAAAACAATTCTGACTCTGAGCAAGTTGATGAAAGCAAATTGAGGCCACCTTAAAAGAACTGTGACAAACTAAGGTGCAACCTTGTCAATCGAAAGAAAACTTAAATGACTCAGAAGACCTAAAGAAAATAAAATAAAAGAAGGGGGTAAAGAAGAAAGCCTTGAAGTGTAGGATTACACTATTTTCCAGAAAATAATTTTTAAGTAAGTTTAGAGCAAGGGTACTCACAAACTTTCTGTCGGGGGCCAAAATTACAGTGTGGTTTGTGGCCGAGGGCCGCACCGGTAGGGGTGGGGTCAGTGGGGGGCGGGGTCAGTGGGGGGGCAGGGCTAGAGTAAAAAAATATCAAACACGTTTCAAAACATTAGACAATGCGACAATGATGTATTTCAAAAGCAGATGTAACTACAAAGACGCACATTTTGATAATACATTTTTATTAGCAGACAATAGCAATCTTAAGAGGCATTGCATAGCTTCATACACACTTTGACCCCAGTTCCATCACAGTCTCTCTCTCTCTGTCAGTCAGTCTCTCTCTCTCTCTCTGTCAGTCAGTCTCTCTGTCAGTCAGTCTCTCTCTCTCAGTCAGTCTCTCTCTCTCTGTCAGTCTCAGTCAGTCTCTCTCAGTCAGTCAGTCTCTCTCAGTCAGTCAGTCAGTCAGTCTCTCTCTCTTTCTGTCAGTCAGTCTCTCTCTTAGTTAGTCTCTCTCAGTCAGTCAGTCTCTCCCTGTCAGTCTCTCTCAGTCAGTCAATATCTCTGTCAGTCAGTCTCTCTCAGTCAGTCAGTCTCTCTCAGTCAGTCACTCTCTGTCAGTCTCTCTCTCTCAGTCAGTCACTCAGTCAGTCAGTCGCTCTCTCTCAGTCTCTCTCTGTCAGTCTCTCTCTGTCAGTCTCTCTCTGTCAGTCTCTGTCAGTCAGTCTCTCTCTGTCAGTCACAGTCAGTCTCTCTCTGTCAGTCAGTCAGTCTCTCTCTCTGTCAGTCTCTCTATCTCTGTCTCTCTCTCTCTCAGTCAGTCTCTCTCAGTCAGTCAGTCTCTCGCTCTCCCTCAGTCAGTCAGTCAGTGTCTCTCCCTCTCTCTGTCATTCAGTCAGTCTCTGTCAGTCAGTCTCTCTGTCAGTCAGTCTCTCTTAGTCAGTCAGTCAGTCTCTCAGTAAGTCAGTCTCTCTGTCAGTCTCTCTGTCAGTCTCTCTGTCAGTCTCAGTCAGTCTCTCTCAGTCAGTCTCTCTCAGTCAGTCAGTCTCAGTCAGTCAGTCAGTCTCTCTCTCAGTCTCTCTCTTTCTGTCAGTCAGTCTCTCTCTTAGTTAGTCTCTCTCAGTCAGTCAGTCTCTCCCTGTCAGTCTCTCTCAATCAGTCAATATCTCTGTCAGTCAGTCTCTCTCAGTCAGTCAGTCTCTCTCAGTCAGTCACTCTCTGTCAGTCTCTCTCTCTCAGTCAGTCACTCAGTCAGTCAGTCTCTCTTTCAGTCAGTCTCTCTCTCAGTCTCTCTCTGTCAGTCTCTCTCTCTCAGTCTCTCTCTGTCAGTCTCTCTCTGTCAGTCAGTCTCTCTCTGTCAGTCAGTCTCTCTCTGTCAGTCACAGTCAGTCTCTCTCTGTCAGTCAGTCAGTCAGTCTCTCTCTCTGTCAGTCTCTCTCTCTCAGTCTCTCTCTGTCAGTCTCTCTGTCAGTCAGTCTCTCTCTGTCAGTCACAGTCAGTCTCTCTCTCTCAGTCAGTGTCTCTCTCTCCCTCAGTCAGTGTCTCTCCCTCTTTCTGTCATTCAGTCAGTCTCTCTGTCAGTCTCTCTCTCAGTTAGTCAGACTCTTAGTCAGTCAGTCTCTCTCTCTCTCTGTCAGTCTTCACCCTCTCAGTCGGTCAGTCAGTCTCTCTCTCTCTCTCAGTCGGTCAGTCAGTCTCTCTGTCTCTCTCAGTCAGTTTCTCAGTCTCTCTCTCTCAGTCAGTCTCTCTCTGTCAGTCTCTCTCAGTCAGTCAGTCTCTCTCTCTGTCAGCCAGTCAGTCTCTCTCTCTGTCAGCCAGCCAGTCTCTCTCTCCCTCAGTCAGTCAGTCTCTCTCTCTGTCATTCAGTCAGTCTCTCTGTCAGTCAGTCAGACTCTCTCTCAATCAGTCAGTCAGTCTCTCTCTCTCTGTCAGTCTTCACCCACTCAGTCGGTCAGCCAGTCTCTCTCTCTCTCAGTCAGTCAGTCTCTCTCTCTCTGTCAGTCAGTCTCTCTCTCTCTCTCTGTCAGTCAGTCAGTATCTCTCACTCTCGGTCAGTCTCTCTCAGTCTGTCAGTCAGTCTCTCTGTCAGTCAGTCTCTCTTAGTCAGTCAGTCAGTCTCTCAGTCAGTCAGTCTCTCTGTCAGTCTCAGTCAGTCTCTCTCAGTCAGTCAGTCTCTCTCAGTCAGTCAGTCTCAGTCAGTCAGTCAGTCTCTCTCTCAGTCTCTCTCTTTCTGTCAGTCAGTCTCTCTCTTAGTTAGTCTCTCTCAGTCAGTCAGTCTCTCCCTGTCAGTCTCTCTCAATCAGTCAATATCTCTGTCAGTCAGTCTCTCTCGGTCAGTCAGTCTCTCTCAGTCAGTCACTCTCTGTCAGTCTCTCTCTCTCAGTCAGTCACTCAGTCAGTCAGTCTCTCTCTCAGTCAGTCTCTCTCTCTCATTCTCTCTCTGTCAGTCTCTCTCTGTCAGTCAGTCTCTCTCTGTCAGTCACAGTCAGTCTCTCTCTGTCAGTCAGTCAGTCAGTCTCTCTCTCTGTCAGTCTCTCTCTCTCAGTCTCTCTCTGTCAGTCTCTCTGTCAGTCAATCTCTCTCTGTCAGTCACAGTCAGTCTCTCTCTCTCCCCCTCAGTCAGTGTCTCTCCCTCTCTCTGTCATTCAGTCAGTCTCTCTGTCAGTCTCTCTCTGTCAGTCAGACTCTCAGTCAGTCAGTCAGTCAGTCTCTCTCTCTCTCTGTCAGTCTTCACCCTCTCAGTCGGTCAGTCAGTCTCTCTCTCTCTCTCTCTCTCAGTCGGTCAGTCAGTCTCTCTCTGTCTCTCTCAGTCAGTTTCTCAGTCTCTCTCTCTCAGTCGGTCTCTCTCTGTCAGTCTCTCTCAGTCAGTCAGTCTCTCTCTCTGTCAGCCAGTCAGTCTCTCTCTCTGTCAGCCAGTCAGTCTCTCTCTCCCTCAGTCAGTCAGTCTCTCTCTCTGTCATTCAGTCAGTCTCTCTGTCAGTCAGTCAGACTCTCTCTCAATCAGTCAGTCAGTCTCTCTCTCTCTGTCAGTCTTCACCCACTCAGTCGGTCAGCCAGTCTCTCTCTCTCTCAGTCAGTCAGTCTCTCTCTCTCTGTCAGTCAGTCTCTCTCTCTCTCTCTCTGTCATTCAGTTAGTCTCTCTGTCAGTCAATCAGTATCTCTCACTCTCGGTCAGTCTCTCTCAGTCAGTCAGTCAGTCTCTCTCTCTCTGTCAGTCTTCACCCTCTCAGTCGGTCAGTCAGTATCTCTCTCTCTCTCTCAGTCAGTCTCTCTCTCAGTCAGTGAGTCTCTCTCTCTCTCTCTCAGTCAGGCTCTCTCTCTGTCAGTCAGTCTCTCTCTGTCAGTCAGTCAGTCTTTCTGTCAGTCAGTCAGTCTCTCTTTCTCTCAGTCAGTCAGTCTCTCTTTCTCTCAGTCAGTCAGTCTCTCTCTCTCCCTCTCTCTATCAGTCTTCACCCTCTCAGTCGGTCAGTCAGTCTCTCTCTCTCTCAGTCGGTCAGTCAGTCTCTCAGTCTCTCTCTCTCTGTCAGTCTCTCTCTGTCAGTCTCTCTCTGTCAGTCAGTTTCTCTGTCAGCCAGTCAGTCTCTCTCTGTCAGTCAGTCAGTCAGTCTCTCTCCATCAGTCAGTCAGTCTCTCTCAGTCAGTCAGTCAGTCTCTCTCAGTCAGTCAGCCTCTCTCTCTCAGTCAGTCTCTCTCTCTGTCAGTCAGTCTCTCTCTCTCTTTCTGTCAGTCAGTCTCTCTCAGTCAGTCTCTCTCTCAGTCAGTCTCTCTCTCAGTCAGTCAGTCTCTCAGTCAGTCAGTCTCTCTCTCTACTCTCTCTCCACTCTCTCTCTCCACTCTCTCTCTCCACTCTCTCTCCACTCTCTTCCCACTGTCTCTCTCTCCACTGTCTCTCCACTGTCTCTCTCTCTCCTCTCTCTCCACTCTCTCTCTCTCTCTCTCCACTCTCTCTCTCTCTACTTTCTCTCTCTGGGGGGACATGGGTACATTACCTGCAAGGTCCGCGGGCTGCCAAGGTAGGCCTGCCGGGCCGCTGGTGGCCTGCGGGCCGTACTATGAGTACCACGGGTTTAGAGTTTCTATAGATTTCAATTTTTATATTTTTCTAGTAGAATACAGCAATGACCGAAGCAAAAGTGACTGAACATCCAAAGTCTTGTCTAAAACGTAGATGTATTAAAACTTGCTTATGTAGTGTCTTTCTACTAACATCCATGTGGATATTATTAACTGTCATTGTACCTATTCTAATGGTAACAAATAATAGAAACAGTACTAATGATGTAATAAGTGAAAGAGTGAGTGATATTACTAAAAAAAAAACTAATACTAACATAGAACAAATGGATGGAAGCATTCTCCATCATGATAAATCAATTAGTGATTTCTCGTTAAATGTCTTTACTAAATTGTTGTATGAGTATATTAATACAATGAATGTGAGTGATTGTTACGTGTGCATGCAATTACCTTCGTAAGTCTCAGAGGGGGTGACATATCATCACCTACCTTTAACATATGGTGTGTCCTGTAGTGTCTTATCCAGCCTCTTCTACGTGACGGGGAAGCTCGAGTATCATTATTCCAATATAGATTTAGTGTTTTCAGAAATACCTGTTATAAAAGAGCTGAATAAAGTTTTAAGTAGTAAAAATGCGCATTATATGGGAGAGTTCTTCCATATTACCAAGACTTTAGATATAGAGTATGCTTCTAAAAACAATCTAACATGTAGTTTACAGGTTGAAGAGAAAGTATTTATAGAAATGGTAGAAAGTAGAAGGGAAAGGTTCCAAAGAAAAGCTGCTGAACAGAAATCACAGGTACCACCGTGGGCTTTCAGAGAGGGAAATTATGAGAAAGGCGAGACATACGCTGCAATGTCCCTGGACTGGCATCAAAAGGGAAAAATATGTTTGCTTAGAATGAAAACTAACTATAACAATTATTTCTTTGGTACGAGTGAATGTAAGCATACTTTCCAAATTACTGGAGGTTGGGGATTGAAGGGTGGAACTGATCCTGTTTTCCCAGGAGTTTATTATGTGAGTGGTAAGAAAACCTATTACAGGTTGCCTGCACATTGGTATGGTAGTTGTTATTTTGCAATCGTCTTTCCAAAGGTCTACCATGTAGACAGAGACAGCAATAGTATCCATGAAATAAAACAAGGACTAACACGTAACAAAAGAGCGAGTTTTTCAGAGATAGTAGGTGATATTTTCGGTGCACTGATACCCTCAGTTGGAGTCGTTCTGAATTCACATAAAATTTGAAAATTGTCCACAGTGGTTGATCGTTTATCAACAGATGCTGCTGGTGGGTTCTTGATGATTGACACAGAAATGGTTGCAATCAGATCAATGGTTTTGCAGAATCGACTTGCCCTTGATATCTTACTGGCAAAAGAGGGTGGAGTCTGTGGCATGTTGAAAATCCAACACTGCTGTACCTATATTCCTGATAAAAGTAAAGGTATTGAAGGATATATTAAAAATATTACAAAATTACATGAGCATTTGACCCAACTGGAGGTTGATGGTGACTGGGAGAAACTTGGTAAGAGTTTCTCTTCTGTAGGTAAATTGTTTTCTACTTTTGGAAGTAGCTTATTAGGGAAGATAATAATGCCAGTCATTTCAGTAGCCATAGTAGCCATAATAATAATAACAAGTTATAAGTGCTGTAAGTATAAGAGTGGAAGGAAAGAAGTGACAGAATCAAAGAATCAACGGAGAGCAAGGAAGAGAAAAAGAGATGAGATAGAACTAGAAGAAATGAAAGGTGAATACTATAATATGATGAAAGATTTAGACGAAAGTGTCATAAAAAGAGAGAAGAACACTGAATTTTAGATAGATGAAGATGGTACTTGGTATGGTAGGTATTTTATGATGGCTCCAGTAAGCCATCAGAGGGGGGATTGATGGAGCAGGGTTTCGCAAAACTGAAACCTGCTCAAATTAACACCCCCATAATACGTACTAACAGTGTGCAGTGACAGTTTAGCATACACATTACATGAACACGAGGGAAACTGCTTTGCGCATGTGTGCACTAAAGTAAACTAATGCATGAAAGGACTAAGTCGATATTCACATTTGTGCTTTGGAAGAAACGAGAAAAATTGCATGACTAGGCCGCATCTCGCATCCTGCTTTTAAAATAATAAATAACGCTGCTTTTGCTTTGAAGCTTTTGCTAGGAAAAACATATAACAGGGAATGGTGCAAAGGTGGGTGGTAAACAGTAAAAAAGGGCATTATCACATAATTAATAAATGTTTATGTTCCATTTGCTATTGTGAGCCGGATGGGTCTCCATTATTCTTAAGTTGGCCTGATAGAGGAGGGGCTGGAGTGAGAACGAAAATGTCATGACAGAGCAGCCAGTAGTGCTGAGTGCTGTAAAGAAGGAACAAGAAGTTCAAGGATACCCAGCACTGAATGCATTGTTTGTCTGGCAAAGGATGTGACTGACCGTGGGACTAAAGACTGCTTCTGCGGACATTGTTGGAAAAGATGTGCAAAAATGTTAAAATGTATCATATAATAAATCGTGTGAACGAGTCAGATATTAGGTAATGGGAAAGGATGTAGAACTATGTTCATGTCCAAATAATGAAGGAAATCACAGTGGTGTAACAGACCACCTCCCAAGTCCACCAATGAACTGTCGAGTTTCGTGAAATGTTTCAACTGATGTGGGACGGACATGTAGGTTTTAGGGTATAACTGGGGTGCCTTTCAGGGTGTGGTTAGGAGAGGTTGTGTGCGCTCTTTGTTCCTAGCTTATTGAGAGGGGTGATGCGTCGCTGATCGACAGTTTGCAGAGAGGCCTAGCTGTTCCTGTCCCTGTCCCATTCCTGTCTCTGAAATCTTTGTTCCCCGGCTCTAGTTCAGGGAACCCCTACTGTCCCCTCGGCCAAGGGGGTGGTATTTCACAGATTCTTTGGGTTTGTATTATTCTGACTCGTACTTTGCATAATTATTTGCAAATGTATTCTTGTCTCTGAAACTGATGTCTCTTCATCTATCCACTCTGATATATGTATATTATTTCGCATTATTTTGCTGAAACTAATATCTCTTAATATATCCACTCCTTCATGTGCATAATCAATATTGATGATGAGAATGACACTGTTTGCATCTGCTGATTATTTTTTCTCTCCCTCTTGTGAATTTTCATTTGTTTGCACTCGTAATCGTATGCAATTGAGCATTGATGATTTACTTCAATTTTGAGATAAAACTTTATTAATCTTATCAAGAGTCTGTGATTATTTAGCTGACTAGATAGTTAGTTAGATAAGTGCTATCATTACCATCAACTACTCAACTAATTGGTCCAATCGACCGAGAGGAAAGAGTTGATTTATAGTATTATGTTAAGTATTTAGAGATGTTAAACATGAACCTGTAAAGGAAACGATTTTCACGTCATTAAAACTTGACCCCCAGCGCATCAGGGATTTGGGTGAATGTGTATGGGCCATTGTATGAAATATTAATGAGTATCGATCCCTGATTAGGTGTCGCGCTGGATCAAGGCTAACAAGCGTTAACTGGGGAAAAAGAGAGGAAACGTACTGTTTAGCCTACGGTACTATCACACTGGTGGAGGTAATTTCTTTTAAGGTGAAAATTCCCCGTAACCTCCTCGCACTTAAAACACTGCATAGTAAAGAGAATAAAGAATACTTACCACAGTCTCTGTTCTCTCCGAGGCACCCACACCGACTGGCACGCCAAAGAAGAAGACGACCCTCACAGGACCCCAAAAGGAAAATAAATAAAAAGGGACACTGTTAGAGTCATCATATGACTGTTCAGTATGAAATAAAATACTGAGAGATAAAACCAATTACTCTCTCTGCATTATTATTAACCCACTAATTCCTTACAGGTTGATATGTTAATCCTCATTCTGACGAGTGAAAGGGGTGGTTTTGCGCCCACACTATACCCAGACAATACAGTAACCCGCACATGCAGTGATTTCAGGGCCTGCTTTCCAATTGGTGGGGCTTTTACAATAAGGGTATTATTTAACTACAAACAGTCTCCATAATCGGGTAATTCAAACTTCATGCATTAACCTGAGGGAGGGGTGGCATTGTGGGTGTCAATCTTCAGGCGAGGCCGGCTCAGGGAAGAGTGGTGGGGCGGGGTGGGGGCGGGGTGGGGGGGACTTGACAGACGATGGGATAGGTAACATTAAAAAGAAAAATTAATAAAATCACTTGCCTTGCACTCGCCACATCACTTGGGGATGCGCCGAGCGCAAGGTAAGTGGTTTTATTTATTTAATTTGGCCTATCCCATTGTCTGTCGAATTCCCCCCCACACCGCCCCGCTCTGCTGCTCTTACCTGTGCTGGCCGTGCCTGTCAATCTTAGCAAACAGGCAACCAGGCCTTTCATGATTATTCTGACTTGAGGTGTCAGGCCTGCAGCCTCATCCAAGTCAGGGTGGGGCGCTGGGATGGTTGTGGAGTATCTACTCATAATGGGGAGCTCCCTTTCCCTGAGAGCCAGTAAGTTAAGGCAGCTCCACTAGGGGAAGGGACGTGGGTGATCCTCCGCTCTGCGCCCCCCATTTCTGCCCAAGGGCCCGGGCACAGGAACTCTGGTGATTTTTTCATGCAACGGCAGATGTGTCTAGCTGTGGGTCCATGACAGTAAGGATTTCGGGGGCCCTGGGCCAAATGTATTTTGAGGGGCCCGTTTGTAACAGTTTTGAATTTATGATACAATTTCAGCTCTTTTTATGCCGTCCTTGACCAGGTTGCTGACAGTGCACAGGCACACTTGTCCAAGTTCTAAATGTGTTTACATCTAATATTCATGGAGACGTGAAGGGTGCTTTCAATATTATAATCGAGCAGCAGCTCACTAATATTATTGCTAATAATCCAAGAGACCCCCTGCGAATTCTCATATGGGAGGTCCTGTTTTGATCTAAAAGAAACTGCCTTTTGGTTGATTGCATGGTGTTGAAAAACAAACATTCCTCGGCCAAATGTCCGCAGTAGACTCCAATACATCATCCACATTAGAAGTAAATTAAAGGAAAATGTATATTTAAAAACAGTTTGTTAAGAACTATTCCAGGTCATCAGGGCAAAAGCAGTGCTGGCTCTTTCATGGGGGCCCCTGAAAGGCTGGGGCCCTGGTCCAGGGCCCAATTTGCCCATGCCTAAAACATCTCTGCTGTGGGTACACGTTGATGGTACATCACTTAAACACTTTCAGTTTACTCCAGTTGGCAAGCGAAGAGTGCTCATAGTTCAGCTCTCATTGTGGTGTGTGATTCGCTTCCCTGGAGGCACTGGTAAGATGCCTAGGGCTGGCATAGGCCGGCAACGATCTTGGTGGGCATCTTTGGGTTTGTGTGTGGATTTGACTAACCTGCTGGAGGTTCAGGACTTTCCTGCCCTACCTGAGATGCCCGAGGTTAGATCTTTGGGGGTGGCACCTGTGTTTGGGTACCCGAGGCGGGCCAATGCTTGGTGCGGGCCCCAGGTTGGTAGTTCCCTCTACGATTGAGGGTTGTGGAAACTACAGATGCTGGTCTTTCACCATTTTCTGTCATGTACGCATGGATGCCCCGGAGCAGGACTCGGGGACGTTGCAAATCGTGGCCTGCTGGCATGATGAGGACGGAAGTTTGTCTTCTCGTCAATGTACCTGTTCCAGAGAACTGCTGCTAACAGGTAGGTATACGTGGTAAAATAATTAATTGCCCAATCAATTTCACATGTCTTTAGGAACTTAGGGATGACGCCTTTTGCTTGATGGCCAAAGTTTAAAGTGATTTAGTGAAATAAAAGGGCTACGCCGGAGGGTGCTACCAAGTCCTCTGTAGGTAGGCAGGCAGTTCTGGGCATAAACTTTGGCATCATCCTCAAATGGTCAAATAGTCATAAGCGGCCTCCGAGAACATCAATATCTTGGAAGACGTCAGGATGCTGTGGGTGGGTCAAACAGCTCATTCCTAGGGTTACTAGCTATTTAAATAAGGGGTCAATCACTCTGTGTGTAGGATACTGTCAGACTAAGCTGGGGCTAGTGAAGACTTCAGCCAGCGTGGTTGGGTGGAGGGCGAGAGCACAAGTAACCTCCTCGCCCTGTGGCTGTGTCCATGGCAGATAATAAAGTGGGATACACAAGAATTCTGATTCTGGGACTGGACTGACCCCATGGCGGAGTATGATTTGCGTTTATGCACCGGGCAGGCGGGGGAGGGACTGACCGGCTGGTGGTCCTGGAACTCTTCTGCCCTACCCTGTGATGCCCTTTTTGGAACTTTGGGGAGGAAGACTGTCTTCAAGTATCTTGGTGGGCCGGTGCGCCATGCGGTGCCCTGAATTTAAGTCTGTGGTTCTCCTCTAGGGTTGGAGGAGACCGAGATGTGGGGAGGTTGTCACAAGCATTTTTCTGTCAATTCATTCAGGAATGGTTCCTGGATGGATGCCCTGCGTGGAGCCTGGGGCCTGTTGTACAGTGGGGCCTGATGGCACACTGTGCACTGTGGATCTCACAACAATGTGTGACGATGTTCTTGGAAAGTGAAATATGATATCTGACTTGTGTGTTCATCCTCCTTCTTGCTTTTGATATCTATGAAATTAATGTTTCTGGAAGAAGATCTGTTCCTTGATGGACTTTCATTATAAATAATATTTAATGTTGATGTGAGTAAAAAGGCTACTCTGTGGAAACCACCAAATTTGTTCTAATCTCTCTTTTCTTGAGCATTGCAATGAGAGAATGTGGGATGAGAGGGGTGAGTGGCACGTGTACGCGTACTATAGAGGAGAGTCCTGTGTTCACTGTGCTAGTGGATTCAAGCTGCACTGCACTGACGAGGCCCAGTAGGATGTGCTTGCTTTTGTTCTCATCTGGAGGGGTCCTGGCTCTGCAGTTTATGTTGAGCAGGGCCAAGACTGATTTGCATATGACTGCTCTCTGTCCACAGTGGCATGATGGGCAAAGGATGGACTCAAAAGCAGTCTGCGTGCAGACCAGCACTCTGGTTAATATTAATTAAAGCATTCTACTTAACATTGTAGTTGTGATTAGATTTTAAGGCTAGAAAGAAGCTTGTTTTGCCCCGCAAGATAATGTATCATAGGATTTTCATTATTTTCTTACAAACTAAGGGGGAGATTTACAAAAAAGTCACGCAACGCAGCCCCCGTCGAGGCTGCGCTGCATTGCGTGACAGGGAGGGAGCAGGAGAGCGCCATATCTTCAGAGATATGGCTCTCTCCTCCCCTTTCACTTGCGCCGGCGCTGATTTCAGTGGCTGTGTGCCATGCACACACCTTAGCGCCATAGCACTAAGGGGTGTGCATGAGTCTAGCATAGGTTTTGTACAGGAAGGGTACCCTTTTTGTGCAAAATACTATGCTTAGACACGATGGAAAGCTTTTCCCACTTTGTATGCGTGCTGCACAGTGCAGCACGCATGCAAAGTCGGAAGAGCACGGAGAAATGAAAGCATTTCTCCTGTTAGCGCCTCCTTTGAAGGGGCGTTAACTTTTGGCGCAAAACCATGTCTACGGATCTTTGTAAATATGGGGGCATATTAGCAAGACCGGCGATAAAATTATCGCCGATTTAGCGGCAGGAAACTGCCGCTAAAACGGCGATAATGGGCTTGCTAATATGCGTTATAGAATTCCAATAGAAGCCCAGGTTAGATGTGCAGGACATCTAACCTGGGCTTCTATTGGAATTCTATAACGCATATTAGCAAGCCCATTATCGCCGCTTTAGCGGCAGTTTCCTGCCGCTAAAACGGCGATAATTTTATCGCCGGTCTTGCTAATATGCCCCATGGTTTTGCGTCAAAAGACATGGGTGGTTGCATAGGAACGCCCATGTTCCACCGATGTAACGCCCCCTCGGCGCTACGTAATGCAAAGCAGTGCTTTGTGCTGCTTTGCGCTACTTTGAGGGTGCTTTCCAGCGCAAAACAAGTTTTGCGCTGGAATGTAAATAGCAAACAAAACATTTCGCGCTGGTCGCAAAATGTTTGCAAATCTCCCCCTTCGGCACACGATTTTAGTCTAAATATACTTTTATTTTTAGGCTGAAATGGTTTCAATTTGACATATGGTTCGAGCAAAAAAGAACTAAAAAACAATACAACTATTAGAGTAAAACGACCCAAACTATAGAGCGATAAAGCAGTATTATTTACACAGGGGCATATTAGCAAGAAGAGGCGATAATCATCGCTAACCCTGCTTAGCGTGATTTTTTTATCGCCGGCTATCGCTGGAATATATCGCCACGCTAACGCTGTATTAGCAACGATTAGCGCTATGGCGATGAATATTCCAGCGATAGCGGGGGAAATGGGCCAACATCGCTGAAAAACCAGCGATGTTGCATGGAGAAGGGAGAACACCTTGCTGATACGACCCTGTGGTCGTATCAGCATAATCCACCCCCCCCCATGTTAGGTATGGCTAACACCTGCTAATTGCAGGTGTTAAATAAATGGCGATGACCCCGGTTAGCGCGACTTTTCACGTCGCTAACTGGGGCCATGGCCACCTTGCTAATAGGCGATAGGCCTGTTAGCGGGTGTTTCCCAGGTTTGTTCGTAGGGAACGCCCACTTTGCATGTCATTAGCGATAAATATCGCTGACATGCAAAGCGGTAAAAAACCGTGCGCTAATGCCCGCAAACTGTCGCTAACTGCTGTTAGAGACAGTTTGCTGATAGGGCGATAAGAATATCGGCGATAGTGCCCTTGATAATATGCCCCACAATCCCTTCTGGCTGTGGCTGTGATTACCGATGATTTACAACTACGTTACTATGGGGGCATATTAGCAAGAAGAGGCGATAATCATCGCTAACCCTGCTTAGCGTGATTTTTTTTATCGCCGGCTATCGCTGGAATATATTGCCACGCTAACGCTGTATTAGCAACGATTAGCGCTATGGCGATGAATATTCCAGCGATAGTGGGGGAAATGGGCCAACATCGCTGAAAAACCAGCGATGTTGCATGGAGAAGAGAGAACACCTTGCTGATACGACCCTGTGGTCGTATCAGCATAATCCACCCCCATGTTAGGTATGGCTAACACCTGCTAATTGCAGGTGTTAAATAAATGGCGATGACCCCGGTTAGCGTGACTTTTCACGTCGCTAACTGGGGCCATGGCCACCTTGCTAATAGGCGATAGGCCTGTTAGCGAGTGTTTCCCAGGTTTGTTCGTCGGGAACGCCCACTTTTCATGTCATTAGCGATAAATATCGCTGACATGAAAAGCGGTAAAAAACGGGCGCTAATGCCCGCAAACTGTCGCTAACTGCTGTTAGAGACAGTTTGCTGATAGGGCGATATAAATATCGCCGCTTTAGCGGCAAAAAGTGCTGCTAAAGCGGCGATAGTGCCCTTGCTAATATGCCCCTATAGTGTTTTGGTAAACTTGTAACGATAGTTTAGTTTTCTTACAGTTCACCACCAGGTGGCAACATTACATCGTTGTTGCAAAGAAGGTACACGTTTTTTCTGAAGATACGGGAGGAATAATACTTTAAAATGGAGAGAGCACGCTCACTGCGGCCTCGTGTGCTTGTAGATAGATTTTTATTCATTGATATGCCTTAGTTTAATCAAAACAACTCAATTGCTTATTCCCGCTTCGACTGGTTTATTTCTCAGAAAACTGCTCCTATTACAGAATGTTATTATTCTAAGAAATTATGCCTCTGTAAAA
The DNA here is from genome assembly GCA_963921515.1 of Calotriton arnoldi. Lineage (NCBI taxonomy): Eukaryota > Metazoa > Chordata > Amphibia > Caudata > Salamandridae > Calotriton > Calotriton arnoldi. The sequence continues at coordinate 59,162 of CAWUFW010021697.1, read as the reverse complement.
TAAGCAAAAACCATTATACATCAATTTTTCAAAGACAATTACCAAAGCAGCAAGAGCTGTCAGAAGTCAGAGGCGTGTAACTGCACATTCCTTGTCAGCTGATGCTGTTTTGCCTCTAAAGTCCCAGCTTCTGGTCCCTGTCTCTTCACAGCGCATGCGCCATAAGTAAGTAAGTGTCAGTTATGTCTGTGCTCAGTAGTGACATGAGGACGCTACAACGCTCCCCAAGTAAATGTATTTGTTTATTTATTTATACATTTTTATGTAGCGCGAACTTTACCATAGAGCGAAGTAAATTACATCAGGAATAAGAGCAGCATGGAAGAAGGTAAAACTACTTGTACTTGTGGTGAGATTTACAGATTAATAAATTAGAGATTCGTGCAAGATTGCATAATACGAAAAGATGGAGTGAGGAGGCTTATACAAGTATAGAATACGTATTTTCAAAATTGAGTTCTCATGAGTGTCATGTGGCAATCAGGTGACCTGGGATGAGGCTAATTAGTGCTAGAAGTGTCTTTGGAAGAGAAAAGTGTTAAGATCTGTTTTGAAAATCCAGAGAGAGGCGGGGGTCCGCAGATTTGGAGGTAGCGAATTCCAAATTCTAGTGACATTTCCTGAGAAGGATTGCACCATAAGTCTTTCCCTTTTGAAAATTTGAGGTTCGAGCAGTACATTTTCAGCATTGCGTGAAGGTCTGGAACCGCCTGATATTTTGAGTTTGTTGGCCAGATAGCGAGGGTTGGAAGTGTATGGCCTTATGGGTGATGCAGGCTGGCTTGTAAATTGAGCTAGCGTCAATGGGAAGCCAGCAAAGGGAAATCATTATGGGTGTAATATGGTCATTTCTTTTGGCCCCATAGACGAAACGTGCTTGTCAATGGAGGATGGATTTTAGAGGGGATAGGTAGGTTTTGGGGAGGCCGGCAAGGAGAGAGTTACAGTAGTCCAGTCTGGAGAGTACCAAAGATTGAAGCAGAGTTTTCAGGTCTTGCTCAGGAATAAACTGCCGAATCCCCAGAGAAGGTGCAGTTGGTAGCGTGCCTTCTTGGCCATTATGTTGATTTGGGAATGTAAGTTGAGTCTTTTGTCAAGATGACACCTAGGAATTTGGCACTGTCAACAATGGTAGGTTTGTTGATAAGAATTAGGTTTTGTATTTGTCAAACTGTTATAAGAGAAGAGAGAGTCGAAGTTCAGAACGTTTGAGGGGGCTGGGGGAGTATGATGGAAAGCAGGGTCAGACACAAAAATGTCAGCAGGGGGGGAACTTCTTCAGGGGCTTCTACAGAGTTTAATAGGCCATCACTTGACATTTTGCTGCGGTCTCCATTCAATATTCACAATTATGACAAGTTGTGAGTGAGCGAGTAAACATCACTTCTTGTTGTGATCATGGGCTGATTCATGTTAGCGTTGACGTTAGTGACATTGGCGATGATTTAATGATATTGGAATGATGAGAAACAAATGAAAAAATATCCTTGTAAGAGACTTTGGATTGGGCCAGAACTAGATGCCCTTGACAAAGCATAGAATATATAGCTTGTCACCTCTGGAGAGTATATTCTTCCATTTTCCTCTTCCAGGCATTGTCATTTCTCTTTATTTCCAGGTGGTGTGACTTGGATTCTCAGGTGGCATGAGGAATCTTATTATGCAACTTCCCGCCAAAAATGTTTTCTGCAGGTGACATGTCAGGAGTGATGTGAGGGGTGTCACCATAAACCCGCAAAGTCTGACAGAGTTCTGTTGAAATGGGAGATTGGCTGAGCTTTGCCTCCCTCTGGCCATGGTAGCCATGAAACGTTCCATAATGCCAGTGGCCTTGGGGCAAAAAGGCAGAATGTTACCATGATTAAACCCTATGCATTCTACAAATTCCTTGAAGTATTTCCAATATAATAGCGGTCTAAAGTGGAAAAATATTGTTGACTGCTGAGATGCTGGGAACAGCCATGACTTGTGAGAAGTGGGAGAATTCTTCCAATGCGACTGGAAGATGGTGACTTATTGATAATAGGGCCAAAAAGTAAAAGGAGACTTTCATGTTTCTAGTGGCAGTTTCGGCTTTCCTAGTGGCTCAGGACGACTCACTTTACCCAAATACTCGCAAACTTGTCATGCCCCAAGCAGCTTCTAGACTAGTTCACACAGTAATGGAGCCAAACATAATGAGGGATATTTACAAGAAAATGTTGGAGCGCTGTGTTATGCCAAATTTGGCAATGCCGCACTCTGACATTTTCAAAATGCAAGGATGCACCGTATTTACAAAAATACTGTGCACCCCTACGTTTCCCCTAGCCCTGGTGCTAAAAAAGCTGCCTTGCGCCAGCACAGGCATCTTGCCGCAATGTTGCAAGGGTGCCTGCGCTGCAGGGGCTATTGTTTATGGTCAGGAAGGGACACCTTCGTGCACATAAACAATCAATAATGGCGATTTGCTCTTCCTATGTGTGCTGCAGAATGCAGCACACATAGAAAGAGCAAAAAATGAGGACAGATTAATAATGTCTCCTTGTAGTGCCATCCTAAGATCAGGTATTACCTCACCTTAGCTTTTGGCGCTGCCCCAGCTTTGTAAAACTGGGGCAGCGTCAAAAAGCAATGAGTGTTGCGGTGGAACACCCACAGCAACACCCACTGCCCACCCCTTTGCCGCAGAGGACTGAGGCGGAAAGGGGCATATTTACAAGGTGACGTTAAAAAAAAGTGACGCTCTAGTGAGTAAGCCCTCCGACCCTCGGTCTAGGTCCACTCTCTCCCCACTGCTCCGCTGTGCCGTCTCTTGCCTCCAGACCCCGACCTCCTCCTTGGGAGGTTCGAGGCTGCTGCCCGCTCCTGCGCCTGCTGCCCGCTCCAACTGGGACCAGACTGCCTCCAACCACCGTAACTTTTCTCAGCCGTTTTTTCATCTTAATTTTTTCCCTGTTGTGCCACTGTTATTGTGCCCATCTGTGTCTTGCTCTAATTCCACCACTGTTTTTATTTTCTCGTGCCTGCCCCTGCGGACCCCCCCCGGAATTCCCCCGGAATTTCCCCCGAGTCCCCCAGAATTCCCCTGCTCTCGCCTCCCAGCCTCTCCTCCCTCCCACCTCCCCTACTTAATGGCGGACGCTCGCAGCCGGCGTGCCGCCGGCGCGCCAAAGGTAAGCCCGTCTGCGCCCGTCCGCGACCCGACCGCGGCCAGCGCCAGGAACCATGGACCTCCCACTACCCATCGCTACGACACCACCACCCTCCTCGCACTCAACCCTGGAAGACTTCGAGAATGCCAACAGGCCTCACCGAACACGACACACGGCCAGTTCTCTTGCCTCCACTGCCGCCAGACCCTCACCGCCACCCCGGCCTCCAACACCGCCGACGCCAGCACCGGCGACACCCTAAAATGCATTGTACGCTCTGTACACAAACACGCCATGGAAATCTGGAACCTACTCGACTCTCTTTCACCCGACATCGCCTTCTTCACAGAGACCTGGACCAACGCATCCTCTGCCCCCGACATCAGCACCGCCATCCCAGACGGATACAAGATCCAGAGGAAAGACTGCCCCAACCACCCAGGAGGGGGCCTCGCCATCGCCCACAAGAGCACCCTCCGCCTCACCACCTCCAGCGAAACCTTCCCCTCCGCCGAACACCTGCACTTCCAGATCCAGACCACCCCCAAAGCCACACTCCGAGGAATCCTCGTCTACAGACCCCCCGGCCCCTGAACACCCTTCGCCACCACCATCACCGACTTCATCGCACCCCACGCTATCGCCTCAACAAACTACATACTCATTGGAGACCTGAACTTCCACCTCGACAGCCCCAGCGACCCCAACTCCACTATCCTTCGTGACAACCTTGCCAGCATCGGACTTAAACAACTCGTCAACAAACCGACCCACAGAGCAGGACACACCCTCGACCCCATCTTTGCGGCAGGAAACAGCGTCCAATTCAGCCACACAACGCAGCCGCCATGGACCGACCACCACTGCGTACACTTCGCCATCAACAAACCCAAGGCACCCAAACCAGCCCCACGCCCACCACGAAGGAACTGGAGCAAGGTTACTGACGAGCAACTTAACTCCACCCTCACTCGAGACAACCACACCTGGGCACCCGACGCAAACGGCGCAAACGACGCAGCCAGAGAACTCCACACCTGGATCTCCAACTGCGCAGACGAGCTCACCCCGCTACGCAACCCCGACAGACAACGCCCCAGGAAAGCCGCCTGGTTCACAACCGCTCTCCAAGAAGCCAGACGCACCTGCAGACGCCTGGAGAAGAACTGGAGAAACACCAAGACAAGCGAAAACCACACCACCTACAAGGACGCCATGACGGACTACCACAACCAGATCAGAGCCACCAAGAGGAACTTCATCCACAACAAAATTCTGGCCAACTCCACCAACTCCAAGGAACTTTTCAGTGTCATTCAAGAATTCACCAACCCACGCAGCGAAGCCACAGACATCACCCCATCCCAAGACCTCTGCGACAAGCTTGGAACCTATTTCTACCTCAAGATCAAAAACCTCTAAGACAACTTCATCGACCATCCACCAGGCGCCACAGACAGCCCCCCGCCCCCCAGAAACACCAGCCAGCCCACCATCTCCAACTGGACACCGATCACGGCCGAAGACACTGCCTCGACCATGAAAAGCATCCACTCGGGGGCCCCCACCGACCCCTGTCCCCTCACATCTACCACAGAGCCGTGGCCACCATCGCACCGAACTACAACGCACCATCAACACCACCTTCAAAACAGGCACCTTCCCAGACGACTGGAAGCGCGCAGAAGTCAGACCCCTGCTCAAGAAGCCCACAGCTGACCCCACCGACCTCAAGAACTATCGGCCCATCTCGCTCCTCCCTTCGCAGCCAAAGTTGCAGAGAAAACAGTCAACAGGAAACTGACACGATTCATTGAAGAGAACGGCGTCCTCGACCCGTCCCAATCCGGATTCCGAAGCAACCACAGCACAGAGACCGCCCTACTCGCCGCCACAGACGACATCCGCACCCTCCTGGACCAAGGCCACTCGGCAGCCCTCATCCTACTCGACCTATCAGCGGCCTTCGACACCGTCTCCCATTGCACACTAGTCGCCAGACTACTCGACGCAGGCATACAAGGAACAGCCCTGGACTGGATCCGATCATTCCTCACCGGAAGAAGCCAAAGGATCAGACTCCCACCCTTCCTCTCCGACCCCACGAAAACCACCTGCGGAGTCCCACAGGGTTCATCACTGAGCCCCACCCTCTTCAACATTTTCATGGCCCCCCTCGCAGCCATCGTCCGACAACACGGCCTCAACATCGTATCCTACGCCGACGACACCCAGCTCATCCTCTCCCTCAGCAAAGACCCCACCACTGCCAAACTCAACTTCCAGAAAGGAATGCAAGACGTCGCAGTCTGGATGGCCAACAGCTGCCTGAAGCTCAACGCCGAGAAGACAGAAGTCCTCGTCCTCGGTACCACCCTTTCTGCATGGGACAGCACCTGGTGGCCGACCGCCCTCGGAAGCCCACCTACCCCCTCAGACCACGCCAAGAACCTCGGCATCGTACTCGACTCATCACTCACCATGAACCGACAGGTCAACGCCGTCACCTCCAGCTGCTTCAACACCCTCCGCATCCTCCGCAAGACATTCAAGTGGATCCCCCCTGAGTCAAGGAAGACAGTCACCCACGCACTCATCACCAGCAGACTGGACTATGGAAACGCACTCTACGCCGGCATCAACAAGTCCCTACTCCGCAAACTCCAGACAGTACAGAACACCGCCGCCAGACTCGTCCTCAGCATCCCCCGACATGAACACATCAGCCAACACCTACGAAGTCTCCACTGGCTCCCCGTGGAGAAAGAGTCACTTTCAAAATCCTCACTCACGCCTACAAATGCCTACACAACAACGGACCCAAATACCTCAACGACAGAATCAACTTCCACGTACCCAAAAGAAACCTCCGATCTTCCAACCTCGCACTGGCCGAAACCCGCGCATCCACAGAGCCAGAGCAGGCGGAAGATCCTTCTCTCACATTGCAGCCAAGACCTGGAACGAGCTACCGGCAGACATCAGACGCGCCCCCTCCTGAACACCTTCAGGAAGACCCTCAAGACCTGGCACTTTCGCTAAACAGATCTGCGGACCCCCCCCTCAGCGCCTTGAGACCCTCACGGGTGAGTAGCGCGCTTACAATTCCCTGATTGATTGATTGATAGTGGCGTTAGGGGCTAGTAAATATGCCAAATGTCTCAAAAATCTCATGGGGGCCACAATCCCTCTATGACTCTCCTCATTTTGTAACTCTACAACTTGCTTTCTCAGAGAATGAAGTCTGATAATGCAAGCATAACAAAGGACAAATTGTTTTCTCTGATCTGACATGCAAGTTCACCCTGGACATGATGAATAGTACAATAATTCTGTTACGCTGCACTGACTGTGTGTGTTTGTAGCCCTTTCCATGGTTTTTTTTTCTCCATAGTTTGCAGTTAACCGGTTCTGAAAGAGCCTTAGAAGTCAGATCATCTTGCAATCCCTTTATGATGTCAGCTTTGTCAGATAGAAGAGGATAGGCCTGTTTCATGGTGCAGTGCATGTATAATTCAGTATTGGAAGACTGGGTTTCACAGGCTGGCAGCAGCAGGCAGAAAAGGGAATCAGTAGGATTCTTATCCTTCACAGGCTTATGAATAACTTTGAATAAACAGTCCTGCAACGCTAGGCATCAGGTTTCAATGTAGGGCAGTATATTCACGTTGGGATTTACACAGATGGGAAGTAGGGCTTAATGGCCAATAACAACTGTTAATCAAATTGCAGTATGTCCTTTGTTGTTAGCATTTGCCACTTTGGACCAATCGGTATGGATTACGGTGGGCTAGGATATATGCAAACTTATTTTTGACTTTGATGATTTTTTTATGTGTATGGTTTATATAAGAATAATCCACGCAAAAACGTTGCATGTTCTGTAAATTGTCATTTTGTGATGATTTTTATTAATCCAACAATACAAATTTACTTTACTTTACTTTGAACTGTTAATCACTTTCTGGAAAAAAAACTTGAAAATGCTTGCATGGCCATAAATTGTGAGAACTGCTTTCTCAGCTTCAAAATGTGCCTTCTCTGGGCTCTGTAGGAGTCTGCCCACATAAACAATGATACAGCTAAGCAATTCTGGATTAGTGTCACATTGAGCTTGAAAAGCTCCAAATCCTACTTCGCTAGGTTTCACCACTAGTTCAATGTACTAACTGGGATCCGAGTGTGCTAAGTCAACGGCGACTGGGATGTGTGCATGATTCTTGAAATGTAGGTTGATACCGGTGAGACCATTTGTGTGTCTGGTATTCTTGGTGAGGTCTTTCAGTGATGCACTGATGGAGACAAAATCTTGAATTTACCTTCCACAGTAGCTTGCCATTCCCAAGAATGGGTTGAGAGACTATCAAGGGATGACTGAAACAAGGGCTTTCATTTGGCTAGGATCAGGGCATCTTGGGTGATCGTACGACCACAGAATTAAAAAAATGTTCTGATGAAATAACATTTGTTCTTCTTCAAGGTAAGGTTTTTTTCATGCAGAGTGTAGCTGACGTTGACAAGGGTGTGATAATGTTCCTCTCGAGTTTTCGCAAACTCAAGGATGCAATTGCTATAATTCAGACAGTTGGAAAGCCTCTGATTAATTTCTGTACTTTTGCTTGGAAAACTTCAGCTGCTTGTGATACATCGAAACTGACATGTTCAAATTTGTAGAGAACCATATGCGTGGTAAGGTGATAACGTATCATTAACATTTTTGAACCTCTCGCTGATGATAGGTGTTGTGCAGCTGAAGCCTGAAGATGAATCTGGCACCATTTAGATGGTGAAACGTCCTGAATGCCAGATGCAAGGTCTCTTCTCTCTCTCTCTCTTTCTCTCTCCCTCTCTCTCTTTCTCTCTCTATCACACGCTTTATCTTTCTAGGCTCGGTTGCATTACTGCATACAGATGTATCCTCCTGTTTCTTAAATGGGCAGTGGAATGATGGCTGGGAGACACCTAGTATGTGGCCACTTCCATGGGTTCAATGATGCCCCCTGCCATAAGGCTCATTATCTCTGCTTCTACTTATATCTGGATGTGCTATTGACTTGACAGACTCATCAATATGCGACCTTATTTGTCAATCTTTGAGTTTCCCAAGATTTTGTAACCGTTTATGGGGATCATTATTTTTCTGCTGTGGTATTTTTAGATGACCTGACTCTTGTGATCATGGGACAGAGAATGTGGATTAGACCCATTTCACAGAAGCTCTGAGGCTGAATAGGCAGCACGTCCCATGAATGACCTTAACGACAAAGGCATCTAATTCAGCCTGACACTCTTCTTTCATGAGAAGAAGTTGAAAGTAGCCTTTTGATTTGAACAGTCATTTGGTCCCTAAGCATAGATTTCAGCACTTGTTAATGACAATGATGTGACCTAGTAACCAGGCAAATTCTCCTTTAGTCCGGATATTAATAATGGCATTCTTGCTCATTAGTAAATAAACTTCCACTTGGATGAGATAAGTGCTCTTCAAACCCATCATCATCTTCCTCGAGGACACTGCCTCTCCTGAAGAAGACTCCATCTTTCTTGACATTTTGGATTCTGGGGACAAATATCTGGATTATGAGCTGCTTCCCATACATATTTCTGATGTCTTGTGTCTCAACTTGGTGTTGGCTTGTCGAATTTGCAGTGTTGGGTGGTTGTGGTAAGGAACTTGGTGGTCTCAGTTTATTCTTGTCATGGCATTTCCATATGCTCTGCAATGACCAAGTTTGTCACATCCTTGACACTTAGGGGCAGATTTACTAAAATGTTGTGCTAGATTTGGGTCACAAAAGTGATGGAAACCATTGCAAAACTTTCATTTTGAATTTACTTTCCAGGCCAAAACATGCTTATGCTGGAAAGCTGCCTGAAAGTAATGCAACCAGCTCTTTGCACTGCTTTGCATTACTTTAAGTCAAAGGGGTATTCAATGGGTGGTACACAGGCGTTCCCATGCTACCATCCATGTTTACTGATACAAGCCCTATGAATTAATAATAGTAGACTAGGTTTTTCACCAAAAATAATGCCTCTTCGAAGCAGTTGTGAAAAGAAATGCTTTTATTTTTTCTAATTTTTCTGACTTTGCATATAGTTTGCACTGTACAGCACACATCCAAAGTAGCAAATGTTTTAAAGTTTGTCTAGGCATAGTATTTTGTACTGGAATAGTAGCTTACAGTATTAAACCTATGCTAGACATGACGCAGACTCCTTTGCTGTATGGTGCAAAGGAGTGTGTAATGCTTGGCAGCCTGATTGCATACCAGCGCTAGGAAGAGAGCAGGACAGTGCCCTATGTTAGTAGATATGGTGGTTTCCTGCTCTCTGCCTATCACACTACACAGCACAGCAACTTTGGTTGCTGCACTGCATTGTATAACCTCTTTGTAAATCTGGGCCTCTAGATGCCTCAGTATGTGGAGGGTAGTAGCTACAATGGTTCCCTGTCCTGGTGCGGAAATATTTTGAATTAAAACAGTTCAACCCGTGATTTACAAAGGTGCTCTCCAACTCCGTTTCTTGTTCTTTTTCAGGTTGACTGGATCTTTGCCGCTGTTTTAGAATGGAGCACAAGTCAACATCATCTCAAACAAACACTATTTATTATGTTCCCTCAATAATGAGATTTTTTTAATTAGTTCTAAAACCTTTATTTGTCATTAAAGTTTAGTATTTTTTTTTTGGTATGTTTATTCAAAATCGGAAATTAGATAAATCTGTTCACAGAAATATCAAGAAAAATAAATGGTTAGAGACAAGCAATAATATTACAGCGTGTTCCATTAAAGGAAATTATTAACTGAGTCCCATCTCTTCTCTAGTGAATCCTATTCTACCAGAACCCATAAAAAGTCCTTTCAGAAAAGAGCGAGAATTTTAAGGAGCATTAAAATAGGATCCGATTTTAGTTGAACTCCTCATAAAGAGTAGTTCTGGAAACTCGTCTAAGTCTCGAAATCACCATCAGCAGTAGCTCACAGCGAGAGGGTGCAAACGGCTAAGGGAAAAGGACGGTCATAGAACAAATGGCCTGGACCAGTCTTGTCTGATGGAAGAGCTCTCACTAGAATCTAACTAGGAACACGTATATTAAACACAGAAACAATTGTATCCATCCACGCCGGTGTTAGGCCATCTCAAACCAATGAAAAAAGATTTTCTGATGGTCTGGTGCTTCTTTCTTTATTCCCACAGTAAACTTACGAAGTCAGCAAGGTATTATCTACAGAATGTCTACTTAGTTAATAACATTCATATGCGCTAAATTCACTCTGAGTTTCCACAAAAAAAACCTGCAGTCTAATTTACTTAGTTATATAGAACTTCACTGCCTGACAATGAACAGTTCTGGAGCAGAAACATTCAAGTTGTACCTTATACAGAGATTAAGTCACGAGCTTCACATTCTCCTGCATACACCATTGTTTTAATATACTGTTTAGTATTCATTATTGTGAACATTTGGCAGCTAAAATCTTACTAAAAACGATGAGAACATGTAGCTTAGGAAGGAAAGAAATACTTTTTTAAAGTCAACACATTCTACAAAGATGACATGTTTAATGATGAAAAATGTCAATTATATATTTGATACAGCACCGTGCATCATCTGCTAAAGGCGTTTATTTATTTAAGAAAAAGGTTAGAAGAAAAGCAAGACAGAAGTGGAAAAAAAATGAGGCCTAGTTTGGCTTGACAATGTAATTATGATAGAAATGGGGGCTTACTACAAAAAAGAAATCACAGTACACATTAATTTAAATGTTTAAGAAAGGCACGTTTTCTATTATTTCATTCCTTAGGCATTCTCATGTTACTGTTTGCATAAATTAAGATACTTATTTTAAGCTACATTTTCCTGCTCTATCAATCCCTCCATCTGATGGTTTCTCTTAGCCATCATACTAGTTTGTTTCCCCTGTGAGTCAATTTCAGAGGGCTCTCTCATCATCAGTTGAGTCCTGTCTCTTTCTTTTCAAACCTCTAAATTTCAGTGATTTCATGTAATTATCATTATAATTCCCATCAAAACGAAATCCTTCTCATATAACTTTCTCTGCATCCTTTCCTGTCTTTTGCGTTAAAAGACATCTACAGCTCACAAATAAAGCATAAAGAAATATTAAGCTAAGCCCTATTATTATTATCGGCATTAGTATAGCCTTCAAGAACATTTTCCCTGTGGTTGAAAATCAATTTCCAATCATTTGCACTCCCTTCCCAAAATTTTCAGAAACACTTGGGGGCCGATTCCGATCTCGGCCGGTAGTGCTCCGAATTCGGAGCCCTATTTCCCGACCGATCCGTACGCGCGTCCGGACGAGCGAGTACGATGCGAAATCGCCGACCGACTCGTCCGGGCGTCCCGACCGACTCGATCCCGGCTCTAACCGCACCGACCGACTCGCACGGACACGACTCGCACCGCGCAATGGAGACGTTCCCCGGCCGGGTAAGTACGATGCGCGCCGCGAGCAGTCCGACCGAGCAGCGCACTCCGGCTCGAAAGAGCTGTCGGAGCCGTACTTTGGGGGTCCGTGTCGGACCCCCCTGTACGCGTAGCCACGCGAGTCGCACACAGGGGGGACCCATGGGTCCCCCCTACCTGTGCGTGTACGGCGCGAATCGCTTCACCGCGTACACGCTGTAGGGGGCGCCCTTGTCCGCATTGCACCCATTGAGTCAATGGGAGCCCGCGTACGAGTTGTACGACAGGCTCCCATTGACTTCAATGGGAGTCAGACCGACTCGAGTCCGATGGCATACGTGCGCATCGTACTCGTTCGGTCGGGCTGCACGGGTCCGATTCGGTCGGATATCTCTCCGGGTCCGGCTCAGTCGGAGAGATTTCTGGCCCGAATCGGAATCGGCCCCTATGTGTTTCCAATTCATGTAATTCAGCTTCTAAACCTGAAATGTTCTTTGCATAGTCTTCTATTTCCTTACTTCTGTTCAGGCATGTATGTACAGAAGTGAGTTAATTTGAGCATTTTGCATACTCCACCTTTTTCTGCAAGTAAGATATCTAGTGCAAGTCGGTCTTGCAGTTCCATAGACCTTATAGCAATTAGCTCAGTGTTAATTATAAGCAAAGCTCCAGATGTACTTGTTACCATTTTGCCAACAACAGTAGCTAACTTTCTAATCTTTTTGCCATTTAAAATGACTCCTACAGGTGGAATGATTGCTCCAAATATGTCTCATGTTAGACCTGTTGCAGTTTCAGCATTCTGTTTTTGTCTTTGTGATTGTGTCATTGTTAATGCATCTAAGCTTTTCACATGATACATCTTAGAGATTAGTATGCCTAACTAAGAAGTACCTTCACAGTTTGTTGGCAACAAGAATAAGCTTTTGGGGCCAGATGTACGACCCGTTTTTGCATGCTCAAACGGGTTTGCGAACCCGTTTGCGCATGTAAAAACATATTGGGCCATGTACATAGCCCATTTAGCGAGTCGCAATTTTTTGCGACTCGCTAAATATGTTTTGCGACTCGCTATTTGGAAGGGGCGTTCCTTTCCAAGTTGCGAATTTCAAAACAATGTACTAATGTTTTGCGACCGCCATTGCGGTCGTAAAACACTCGCAATTTCCACCTACTTCAAGTAGGTGGTAATGCACTTGCAAAGGGGAAGGGGTCCCTTTGCAAATGCATGCGAAATAACTTTTTAAGGGCAGGCAGTGGTCCCAGGGACCACTGCCTGCCCTTAAAAAATGAAACGAAAACGTTTTTTTTTTTTTTAAATGCATCCCATTTTCCTTTAAGGAAAACGGGCTGCATTTTTTAAAAAAAAGCTGCTTTATTTAAAAGCAGTCCCAGACATGGTAGTCTAATGAGCCCAGCAGGCCACCGTCCCTGGGAGGGCTGGCATTCACAATGGGCTCGCAAATTGCGAGAGGCTCATTAATATTAATGAGCCTCGCAATTTGCGACCCCATTGGGAATCGCAAAACAGTGTAAACACACTGTTGTACTTTTTTATTTAGCGCCTCACAATTTGCGAATAGCAATGTGTCGCAAATTGCGAGGCGCTAAATGAAAGGGTCGTACATCTGGCTCTTAGTCCACAAATATAGTAAACCCCAGGAATTGCATTCTCAGCCCCCTACAAGAATTACCGAGTTCGAAAGTGTGTTCGCAACTACTGATTCCTACTTGTCTAGTTCGCTTATGTGTCCTTCTCCTGCCAAGTTTCCCTTTGTGCTGATATTCTAATCTTATTCTAGGGTAGACCATCTTCTTTCTAAATTATTTTCCTTCTTCCAGGCATTTTCTAAAACATCACTACTCTTATCACTAGTCTGGTTATGTTAGTGTATCTTTCCTCCAAAGCCATTATATGTATTTTTGCACTGGGCACATTAAACAGGTAAAGCTATTTTGGTAAGCTTGTTCAATAGCTATAGACCCATGCGGGAAGAAATATTACCAGGCAGCATCCATTTCTTTCACTTGCGGGTGTAAATTCATGCTTTCTATCAAAGGTACACTAGACAGTATCAGATCATGGTTAGAATAAAAATGTGTTAAATAAAATCCTATTAGTACTATGGAAATCATTACTGTTGTTATTACGAAAATTGAACACATGATATATTTACACTTATTTCTAATGCAACACATTTCTCTCTGATTCTGTTTCAAGCTACTTGAGTTCATCAGTTTGTTTCTTCTTTTGTTTTTCTTTTTCGGTATTAGTCTTTGTAAAGTTTAGTTACTAAATAAATAATCCTTAACCCTACTCTGTGTTTTTCTAAAATGTTATCCCTATTCTTCTACTGCTCACTCGGTCTTAGGTTGATCTTCTGTAAAAATAAAAGACTAAAATAATAAAGGTCTAACAGCACAATTTGTTTTATCAATGAGTTCACTAAGGTTTCTTCTTTTGCTTTTTCAATTCTTTTCCCCTCAAGTTTTCCAGACTGTTCTCAAGGAGGCTGTAGCAGTTTAGGGTTCACTTTACACAAGTCTTCCAAAGTGACATTCAATTCTGTGTTCACGTAGTATGACCACTCAGGTGCTGAGTACCTGCGACAAGGTACCTTTGCTCTTTTGGATCTTCACAGAGTTTGTTCTTTCTGCTCAGCACCACTCTCTCAAATTCAAGAAAAAGGATCGTCCAATGGTCTGCTGCTCCTTTATTCATTCGCACGGTAAACGTACGAAGTTGGCGAGGTATTATCTACCTAAGTTCTACTTAGTTGCTAACATTCATATCTGTTAAATTCACTCTGAGTTCCCTTGAGAAACCCTGCAGTCTAAATTACTTAGCTATTTAGAACTCCATTGCCTGACAATGAACTATTCTAAAGCAGAAACATTCTAGTTGTAACTTTTAAAGAAATTAAGTCATGAGCTTCACAGTCTGCTGCATACACCATTGTTTTAATATACTGTTCAGAATTTATTATTGTGAATATATGGCAGCTAAAATCTTACTAAATACGGTGAGAACATGTAGCTTAGGAAGTAATGAAATACATTTTTAAGGTCAACAGATTCTACAAAGATGACATATTTAATGAAGTCAAAGGAGAACTATTCTTTTAATACAGCACCGTGCATCATCTGCTATAGGCATTTATTTAAGAAAAAGGTTAAAAGAAAGGCGAGACAGTAGTAGAAAAAAAAAAAATGAGGCCTAGTCTGTCTTGGCAATGTAATTACGATAGAAATGGATGCTTACTACAAAAACAAATCATGCTACATGTTAATTTGCACGTTTAAGAAAAGGCACATTTTCTATTATTTAATTCCTTAGGCATTCTCATGGTACTCTTTGCACAAATTAAGCTAAATTTTTCTGCTCTATCAATCGTCGTCCTAGAAAGGTGATCAGTTGTTTCAGCATTGCAAGCTTGATAGACTACGTATTAGCTCAACATTGTGCCTTTAATGCATAATTATTAATCCTGCAATCTAGCCATGAACACACATCATGCCATGGTAAGGATGGTTTTAGCAAGAGCATCTATCTGAGTGTGATAGACTTCCTGACATTTATAGAATCAGAAAATTATGATCCAAGCAGGGGGCAAAAATGTATAGGTTTTCTAAGGATCTAACTGCAAACTTAAAAAGGGCAGTTTAAGGTCCTTGATGCTTTGCTTCACTAGATGCATTGCAGCTACAGCTGACATGCAAACCTCGCGAGGCAAGGCACACATCATTACTCCATACACCCCTTGGTTCTACTCATACCTTGGCCCAGCCATATGTGCTTTACCAAGCAGATGAAAATAGGGCCTCAGTTCCAACACTCTAGTATGCATTTACCAATTTATTTATAAGTAATAGTAGGGTGATGTTAAACACACTCTTGGAATGGGTTGAGCCCATTATCCTGCATGGATACGAAGTCTATGTGTTATTCAAGTGTGGAACACCAATGATTTCTTTTGCAATAATGCAATATGTGTGGTATCACAATCTATAAAACATAGCAGCACATGTATAGTTAAATTTATGGCTTGATTTAGTGTTTTCTGGATGGGTTACTCCATCACAAACAAGTACATTATACCCCATGGCACACGTAATAGGGAAGAGAGTATATTCATCACATTTGTAACAGAGTAACCATCTGCGAAACTCTAAAAGAGGGCACACATATTTTTCTTTCGATTTGTTGATGTAGCAGTCTGTGTTATGCGCAGAGGTTCAACCAACATATGTATCCCTCATACTTGATCCAAGGGCCTTTTCAAGACTGACAAATTATATTTGTAGAGAGATTACTACATAAATACTCATCACACAAAAAGAAATAATAAATAATAGTAATACAAAAAAGTAGTAATGAAGGTAATTTTTGTCACAACATAATGAATAAATACTGATTATAGACAGCAACATTGAGTCAGGCAAATTGTTGTTAAAGGTGATCCTACTGTGTTCATGTGAGGAACACTTTCATATTGGAAGGGAATTAATACAGAAACAGCATGTCATATACATTATGCTTGATACAGGGCAGAGTGAAATCAGAGTCGAAACAAGCACTAGAGTTTATTGAGAATATACAGGTGGTAGGCTTCATTCAAGTAGTGGATGGCCCTATGCACAAAGGGGTCGATTACAATGCCGGTTGGGAAGCATTCCAACCGAATCGGTCTTGGAATGGTTTCCGACCGACTCGGATCCGGGGCATCTGACTGACCAATTATGATGCATCAGGATGCTTCCGGATACGATTTGGTCGGACTCCCATTGACTTCAATGGGAGCAATCCGACCAAATACACAGGCTTCCATTGAAGAAAAGGGTGGCTGGGGAAAATCGTGCAGCCTGTGGCAGGCACCACTTGGTGCCTGCCACACTGTGCATGGTTTGTAAAGAGGGTCCCTTGGGTACCCCTACGGGACTGATTCAGAAGGCCCCGGGTGAAGGGAGGCCTGCTACGGCCCCCAAAGTCAGATTCCGACAGCCGATCCGAGTCGGAACAACCGATTAGGAAGGGCTGTCCAAATCTGACATCGTAATCACTCGGTCGGAAAGCTTGCGAGTTGTTCGGAAACGCGGCTCGTAGACACACACGATTCGGCTCCGACTGACTCAGACTTTCCGAATGCCGTCCGGTTTGGATTTGGAACCAATTTGGAAAGTCCGAACATTGTAATTGGTCGTTCGGAAAGGTTTACGAATCGGTCGGAAACAAGGCTTCCGAATCCAATTCAGCAAACCTGAAACCCGTTTACATTGGTCTCTCCTGCGAGCTCACTGCCAGGATGCAATGTCTACAAAACCAGATTGACAGACTTCCTGAAACAAAGGATAGACAACAAAATAAAGCCAGCTTTGAAAGTGCTACATTGACTCCCACTAGACACGAGGACCACATTTAAAGTAGTCTGCACCATTCACAATGCCTGCTCAATCAATGGCCGAAGATACCTACAAAGGGTCACTCCGTATTACTTGCCCTTTGCATCTGTACACCAAATGACATGAACGATTTAAATCAGATCAAGCATGGCAGTTCAGAGTCCTAGACAGTGCATTGTATTGAAACCAAGCCCGAGAGCAAAGTCCAACTTCTTATGGTATTATGGCCTCACATACTACCTAAATTCCTTTAACCCTGGCCGTTCCATAATACAACAAAAATGTAAAAATTCAAAACCTTACTAAGTTGTCTCTTAGTATGCAAACTCAGTGTTAGGTTTGCATAAATAAGTATGCTCAGAAAAAGGTATTCATGCACAACTTCTATCTTTTCACTATTATTGGTCCTACAGGGAGAAAGCATAACTGTGATTTCTTTAAAATTATTACTGTGCTTTTGCCTGCATTGATTTTAAGGTATTATTTCCATATATACTTTCCCAGGGAATTTAAATTATACTGCAAAGCAATCTTTGTTAGGTTTATGATAAATAGGCCATCTGCATACAGCAATATGTTTATAGGGACAGGGTTTAGTTTTGGGGGCATAAATTTGTCATTTGAACAAACGTGAGGGTAATTCAAACATGTAAAGCAAGAAGAAGCTGGGGTACATGCACCCTTGCCTCATTCAAGCTGAGATAGAAACATTCTTAGTGTAATAATTTTTGGACCCCAACAAAATCCTAGCCCAAGTATCAGAATGCATCTGTCTCAACAGATGCCAAAAAGAGGTTTGATTCTCCATTTTCTTACTTATTTTTAATACCACCCTATCAGCAGAGTCAAAAGCTCATTTCTGAGGTAATACATATGAAGTACAGATACTATCTGGTGTAGCATTGGTTCGCCTGAATTCTGATTGCTTGAAGGGGAAAATATTGTTTAGTGATGCCCACTCTTCAGGTTTTTTTTTCAACAAATACTTTTAAAATATCTTATCTAAGGTGTGTACATATAAGTTGTCCAGATTTGAAGACTTAGGGGCTGATTACGACTTTGAAGGCGTGGGAGCACGGCGGCACTGCCAAAGTCGACCGCCGCCTGCCTGCCAGATCAGAGTTTTTTCCTGGTCTGGCGGGCGGTCCTTAGGCATTCCCACAGTGGTGCCTTTGCAAAAAGCACCGCAATGGGAAAGCCAAAGCAAGTTCCTGCACTGCATGGACTGTTTAGTTCATGCCGTGCAGGAACTGGGCTTGCATGCACACAGGGGGCACACCATATGCCCCCCAGCATGCATCTCAGTGTACAGGGGCAACAGGAGGCCCTGTAGGGGCCCCTTTGTTTCCCCACTGCCAGCCTTTTCATGGTGGGCACAACACCATGAAAAGGCTGGGGGTGGGGAAACTCATAATATGCTTGGCGGTGCCGCAGCAGCACAGCCAAGCATATTGCTCCCCCAGACCTCTGCGCCACTACCACGGAATGTGGTTCCCTGGTGGTTGCGGCAGTCCCAAAACAGTCCGACCACCGTACTTGTAATACAGCGCTCGGACCACTGGTGCGGCGGTCTCTGACCACCACCTTACCTCCACCACAGGTTTGGCAGTCCAATGGACGCCAAACTCGTAATCAGGTCTTTACTCAGAACAATCATCTGAGGGGGAGGTCAATCATCCACATTCAACTATCTCCCTACAACCTCTCAGCACCCATGGGGTTGGCATGACCAAATCCTGTCCCCTGTGAGAATATGTTTTCAACTCAGAGGGGGGTAGCTTGGCCAAACCCTGTCTTCTGAGAGGAGCATTTGTTTTAACAATCATCTATGCTAGGGGAAATTTGTGACTTGGGGTTGAGCATGCATGACATTGCGGCCTCACCAGAATATACTCCTTCGGTTAATTATGAGAATGACCTATGTCTTGGAGAACATTGGTAAATGTTTTTAAAACATGCCAAAGTCCAAACAGGAACATCTATGTTTATAGAGTGAGGAGAGTACAAGGCAACATTCCCTATCCATACAGATGAAAAACGCTATAACAAACAAGTTCCAATGTCAACATGCAAGGTGAAGGCATGTTCTGAACTCAACTGAAGCACCACAGCAACCAGCCAGGCCCACATCATCTACACACCCTGACAGTAACCTTGCATCACCAACAAACCCTGACAGTAACTCAGCTGCACCATCCACTAATCCCCAACCTCCACAACCGCAACCTCATGCTCAGACTGGCTCAGTTTTGCATAGCCAGATACGTTTACAAAACATCCTGGGAACGTGGACACCATTTTCTTAACCCTCAATCTTGACAAGCATCACTTCAATCATTCAATGGCATATTTTCACCCTATCTTTCATCCACATATTTTTTATAGAAAACTTTGACTTGTAAATACCTTAAAGAAATAAATCACAATTGTACCAAGCATGCGCTTGTATATATGTTCTTGTTGATCTAGTTATGTAGACTACTTCTTGAATTATTATAATTGACTGTATTGAGCTACGTGTTTTGTATTGGTGGCATTTTTCACTGATGTCATACAATGTATACTTGCTCATAAAAGATGTTCTGCTATCATTGATATTAAATTGATTTTAACAATAAATATATTGTTTTAAAGGAGAATTGTTTAACATTTTTAATTTTGGGGGTTAGTCCTAGGGATTAGGTAAATTAATGAAAATAGTGCCTGTGTTCAGGTAGGACATTTAAACTTGACAGGGTTAGGCAAATCATAAAGACACATTGGGAAGGGGCAAAATGTATTGCATGGGGGAAGGTGTGACAGTTGAAAATTAAAAAATAGTAATCCACACTAGAATGTCCAAGTTCAAAGTATAAATGTCCTAAATAAAAGTCAAAGCATGAAAGAATACTCAGATGCCTAGATAATAAATAAGGTCAGTGCTATAACTGAGAAATAGTGTCTAAACTGAGTTCCTGGGTAGGCAGAAAAAGCACCTGACCATCCTCTGAGTCTGATTTCACTACAACATTAAAGTCCTCTTCAGACACAGACAGATGGTGTGTGTGGGCAATATTGGGCAACCTCTGAAGAAACAGATACACTGGGGAATTTATTTGGCCAGACAAACTGGGTGACATGAAAACAGCACGTGCGGTGGGATGGAAAGGCAGACTCATCTCTTTTCTGATGATCAGCGTGGAAGGTCAGGCAGGCTGATTTCAAGACCCTCCTGTGCAGTGGTGTCATTCAAGTGTGGTTGACATGTGGTTGGGACAATAGTGCCAGTACATCTTGTGCCTTCAGGGGTACCTAGTGCAGGAGGCTCCCTCAGCCTTTGCAACACTCCTTCCGTCTACGAGTGTGGATAGGACTGCAGCGCATGGCAATCTCTCTCCAGATCTGGGCCCATGCTGCATTATTCATCTGTATGCTAGGACTTTTATATAACTGAGGATATTGTTGACAAATTATCTTAATTCTTCATCAGAAAAGCAGTGGCCCTCTCTCTCAATGTCCCTCAGCTATTTTGGGGGGATTCTACAACCAAAGGAGCAGCACGATGAAAGGGATTCTGAAGCAATAGCTCAGAAACGGCCTACTTCCTGTCCCTGTCTGCCATTTCTTGTTTGTAATAGTAGGCGAACATCTGCCCTCAAGTGCAGCAGAGATCCCTTCCAGTGTACAGAGATCTCCATAGACATAGCGTAGGAAGAGGCATTTTTTATATAATGTGCAGCAACATTAAAAGACAAAAAAATTATTGTATTGAAATGTTTGTATTGCATGTGGATGAGTATTTGCCATAAAATTGTATAAAGAATGAATTGTTTATTGACAAGTAATGTGTTAGTGTATGTACTTTGCAATGAGACTTGCATGTCTGGTTGTGACATCATGACAATGCAGTAGTGTTGTCTCAGAATGGTTGATAAGGACCACTATTCACAATTGACTGGACTCCGTCCAAACACAGTGATGCAGCAACCAAACTAGCTGCTCAAATTAAAAAGTAAGTGACTAAGGGCCACATGTATCAATATTAGGAATAGGGATTACCTGATTGCGACTTTCTGTGAATTGCAATTAGGTAATCGCTATTCCAAATGTATGACACACCATGAGTTTCATCTAGCGATTCCTAGGGAGTCACAAATTGACCTACCTCATGAATATTAACAAGGTAGGTTGCCATTTGCGACCCATTGGGAATCGCTAAAATCATGGGGATGGTGGCCTGCTGGGGCCAGCAGACCACCATGTCTGTGATTGCTTTTAAATAAAGCATTCATTTTTTTTTTCAGACCGTTTTCCTTAAAGGAAAATGGGTTGCGTTTAAAAGAAAAAAATGAAAAGATTTCTTTGCATTTTTTAAGGGCAGGCACTGGAACCCGGGACCACTGCTTGCTCTTAAAAAATGTTTTCACCACCATTCACAAAGGGACCCCTTCCCATTTGCGAATGGGTTGCCATCAGATTGAATCTGATGGTAAACTGCAATTTTTTTGCGACCAGTATTTGGTCGCAAAACATTCATGCATACCACTGCGATTTGGTATTAAGAAAGGACGCCCTAAACATGTCCCTTCCTAATACCAACTTGCAGTGGGCCATAGGCGATTGAAGCTCCTGCTCACAGTCCGCAACTATGTTAGAGGTATTCACCAACATGGTGAAATGAAAATATTTTTGGCTCTGTGTTGCTATTTCATGTTGACCATCTGGGTGTGATTGGTTTATGTTGCAGTACTTTTCAGCTGTGTGTGCATGTAATTTAATTCTGACTGCTGTAGCAGGTTTGTTAAATACAAATGGCATCTTGTAGCTCTATACATTTATTTTACTTAGTAGTATAGATTACAATGTATATTGTTTAATAAACAGATGCTAATTAATTTTGACATTTTGAATATTTTTTAATGTTTAGGGCCTGATAATGACTTTGGCGGTGTGGGAGCAGGGCGCCACCCCACACCCTTTCTCTCACACTGCCAAAGGTGACCACCCGCCAGATTACAAATTGTAATCCGCTTGGGGGTCCTGCAGCGGCGGGCCCACGGCACTGCCTTTCAAAGGCTCATAGGACAGCGCCGTGGGGTCACCAAAGCACATTCCCAGCACAGCATGTACCTTAAAGTCCATGCCGTGCCAGAAGTGTGTGTGTATGCAGACAGGGGGGCACACCACTGCCCCCCTGCATGCATCTCTAGTGTCTGATGGAACAGGGGGCCATGTAGGGCCCCCTAAGTTTCCTCACCGCCAGCATTTTCATGGCGTGATCACCGCCATGAGACTGCTGGTGGTGAGAAAACTCATAATGTGTTTGGCGGTGCCGCAGCGGCACCACCAGCAAATTGCGGCCCTCAGACCACCATGCCACTGCCAGGGATCTCGGATCCCTGGCGGTTGCAGCGGTCCTATGGTGGTCTGACCGCCATTCTTGTAATACCACCGGTGCGGCGGTCCAATTAATTATTTTGACAATAAAAACATTTACTTTTCTATTATTCCTATGTGTTTTTAGTGTTATTCTTTGGCTCCCTTCATTTCTATGAGTACCATTGATTGGCTACGGCTGGAGTAGGTCTGAGGCTGTTTTGTCAGTCGTACTACTGAAGTAGATGTATGTATGTAAGAAATTGGGTTGTTGGTTGACTGGGGTGTGAGCCCTGGTCAAGAAGCATCCACAATCCTTGTCAGGGTGAGGCACAAGCCAACCCTAAATGTTATTGTTATGTTATTAAAATTTATACAGCGCACGAATACCAAACGGTGTCTTGGCACTAGCAGTCCTGAAGCGAGCTGGAGCAATATTCATTGAATAATCAGGTCTTAAGGGCCTTCCTGAAAGATGTCAAAGAAGGGAGAGTTCTGATTGAAATGGGGAGGGTATTCCAGAGCTTCGTAGCACCCACTGTGAAGCTTCTGCCACCCCAGTTAGACTTACGAAACCTCAGAGAGAGTATCAGTTTCGCCCCTTCTGACTGGAGGAATCTGTTTGGAGAGTACCAATGCAGTGACCGTCTCAAAAACTGAGGACCGGTACCATGCAGCACCTTATATGTGATACGTAAGGCCTTGAACTTAATACGACTCTTGACTGGAAGCCAATGCAATCTCCGAAGGTGCTTTCCCACTGATTAAAATTTGGGGATCCCCAGGAGGAGCCTTGCAGCAGCATTCTGGATCATCTGAAGCTTATGTAACTGCTTCTCGGGTATACCGAGATAGAGCCCATTGCATCAATCCAGTTTGTAAAGGACTAAGAATGTACCTACTGTCTTCCTGCTCTCTGCTGGGATCAAAGGTAAGATTTTCTTAATCGCCTTGAGTAGAAAAAAACTGGACAAAGAAACTGCTTCAACTTGAGCTTCGAAGTTCAGTCTCTTATCTATAATCACTCCCAGATTTTTAGCTTTAGAGACCGGGATAGGTACTGCTCCCAGTTCATCCGGCCACCAGATCTGAGACCAGCTAGGGGAGTAGTTGCCGAACAGTATTATCTCAGTTTTTCCTGAGTTAAGCTTAAGGCAGTGCAAGCTCATCCATGAGCCGACTGCCAGCATGCAATCCCTAAATTAACCTGTGCTCAACCCTCTGGTAGCTTGGCACAGAGCAGCTAGGCTTAACTTAGAGGCAATGTGTAAAGTATTTGTGCAACACTTCAAACAGCAATAGAATGAAAAACATCACACAAAAAGGATCCCACATGAGGTTAGAAAAATTGAGTAATTTTAATGAATAAAACAAGACCAAGTGAGAAAAATCCAATCAGTAGTACCGGAGATAGGCAATTTTAAAGATTTTAGAGAAAATAGCACCAAAAAGCACAAAGCGGTCACTATAGATATCTGGTCATGCCGAACCAGGACAAATTCGCAAGTTCAGGCTGACTGCAATGGAGTATGGGCCGGCTTCAGGGACCCAGTTAGGCCCCCTGTACAGAGTACCTTAAATCTTGGTTTGTGGAGTATTGAGAGAATCCACGTCAAAGATGTGTTGCACAGCCAAAGCGATGCGTCGGTTCCAAAGTGTGGAGAGGCTGCGGTGCAAGGTCCTGCATCATTGTTGAAGATCCCATCGGCGAAGGCTTGCAGTGTGAAGTCCGGCGTCGAGGATGCATAGTGCAAACAGGCGACGCAACGGTTATCCAGGAACTGCAAGGCTGCGATGCTAAGTCCAGCCTCATTGTCGAGACTGCTGTTGATGAGAGATGTGAGGCCCTGCACAGAGAAGGCGTCACACAGCGGCAGAGGCAATGTGGGTCTGTGTGACGGGTTGATTCCACGCAGCAGCAGCGATTCAGCAGTCCTTTTTGGGGTTGCGCTGTGCAGCCGCGAGCAGAGATGCGTTGGTTCTGCGAGATCCAAAGAGGCTGGCAAGCACCTTAGGCCCACTTCCAAAGATCCAAGACTGGGGTGGCACCACTTGGCAGGGTAGACTCACAGATGGCAAAGTCCATGTGCAGTTGCAGGGTTGTTGGAAGCCTCTTTTGTCCTTAAGGCTTCAGATCAGGAGGCTAGTCAATGTGGGTTTCTGGGTACAAGAGATGCAGGACCAGTCCTTCTGACCCAAGCAAGAGGGTAGCAGGTCAGCACAGTAGGGCAACAGTCCTTCAGAGCAGCAGTCCAACAGAGTGGCAGTCCTTTCAGCAGCACATCAGTCCTTCTTCCTGGCAGAGTATCCACTGGTCCAGAAGTGTACTAAACAGTTGGTGCCTTAGGTGCTGTATTTATACTCAATTGTGTCTTTGAAGTGGGGAGAAGCTTCTAGCAGCAGGCCTTAGGTGCTCTGCTTTCCTGGCCCTGGCTCCAGACTAACTACAGGGGGTATTCAGCCCTTTGAGTAGAGGCAGAACACAGCCTGTTCAAGTGTAAGTGGGGCTGTGCCCAGCTCCTCCCTCCCATCCTGCCAGTGATGGCCCATCCAGGCGCAGCTAAGCTCCCTATTGCGTGTGGCTGTCTGGGAGGAATACACAAAGCCCAACTATCAACTACACACAGTCACACTACCCAAAGACAGGCTGCAGGCACCAAATGGCTAAGGCAGGAAAATGGCAACTTTCTACATGTCAGGAAAAGGAGACAAGGGGACCCTTGTAATCAAAAAAGGGACCAAGGGTAATGGTAAGTTCTAAGAGACAGCGGTCCCTTATAACATAAGTTAATGTAGATAGCCACAAGATTGGGTCTGCTTTTGTCTACATAGACAATATTTTAATATTAAATAAACAAAAAAATACCAACAAAACAGTATACAATCAGTGAGTGAGCAGGGCGTGAAGGGGTATTGGGAAATGAGCCGATTTCCTTACCACAGGCAGGCGACTTATAAGTGACTTGCGAAGTGAAATGCAAATTAGTAGAAGGCACAATACAAGGAACATGTAGTACTCAACAAATTTTTAATTTTAAGTTATGAGTTTAAGATGTAAGTGTCGACGACGTTTCGATCCCCAACCGGGTAATGGGATCATCATCAGGACTTAAGCATAAAGCAAATACCTGGGAAGTTGCCTGGGTAAGCATGGGAGAGGAAAAAAGGGGGAAGGGGAGTGGGGAGAACAAGGGGAAAAGTTAAAATATACTTGAGGTATGAACACACATTTCATCAATTGCGCTGAATTCCACGTTTAGATAATCATATAAGGAATTGCATAGACTGTGGAGCCCAAGTGTGGCAATAATTTGTTACAATCCAGGAGAAAGGAAGAGTAAGCATATGCAACCATTTACGCTGTATACAGTGCCCAGGGGTGAATCACCACGAGAGTAATAGTGACAACCGCCGCGTGTAGGTCATAATTATCGGTGACATGTAGCGCGGGGGCCGGCAGGACAAAGCATAAGACTATGCCAGGGGAGCATACCCTAGCTAAGCGCGTTACCACCAACTGAGGAATGTGATGGCTCTGGCGTAATTGAAAGAGGCACAGTGAGAAGCGCGGGGGAGAGACTTACTCAAATATAAGCTACCGATGGACGGTCCCAAAAAGTATCAGAGTAGGGTGTAAGCACGGGAACACATGAAGCAATGGCAGAAATCAAGGTAGACAGCAGGCCTGAATGGAAGGAAGTAAGGGTGGGTTAGGAGACCAAGGTTGTAGGGTGAAACAAGGTTGTAGGGTGAACCAGCTGCAAGGAGCGCTGTGAGAGGCAGTGGCTTACCGGAGAATTAAAAATACTGAGGCAGGGCCGAGCCTGTTGACTTGGCAGAGCCTGGTGACTTGGCAGATGAGATGTCCTCTGGCATTGAGCCTAGCTGCGTGGGTCCTATGAGGGGTGTAGTCAATGCGGGACTGATTGATGTCCGGTCATAGGCACGGTGGCCGGAATTGCAGAATAGCGAGCGGGCCCAGGGTGATACGGCCTTCGATTAAGGGGAATTCGGGAGACCGAGGGTGAAGTGGCCCTGATGAAGTCCTGTGCCTGAAAGAGGAGGGGAGCACAGAGGTGAGGGCGTGAAGGTGGAGGCCGGATCGGACAGGAGTCCGTTGGACTGGGTACTTACTTGAATTCAGCAGGGAAGGGGCTGCGAGGGCATGTTATCCGCTCTGCAGCAGTGCAGAGCAGGGTTCTGCGGCGAGTTCCGATGTGGGTAATGGACGTGGCTACAAGGTGGCTCTAAAATATGACGCGATGGGTAAATGCGCGTGTGTGAGGAAAAAACAATTAGACCTGGCAGGGGCGTTTAAGGTGCAGCACGGTGCGGCAATGCGCATGTGTGTGAGAATAATAAACTAGCCCGGACAGTGGTGGAGGGTGAGTGAAAAAAGGTCCGCTATGTGGATGGTGAGATGGGTTGGACCAAGTGAGAGGTGGAATACAAGCTGTGAATGCGGGCCAAGAGGCTGACGGGAATAAGAGAGATAGAGGGGAACCCTCAGGGAGAAAGCGTAAACCCCAGAAGCGCAAAGTTGACAATGAATAGGTACAGTAATACGTCATGCAGGGCACAGGATTCATACTGGTTGAGTAAAGTTCAAGATCAAAAACAATTACACAATAAACTGTCTGGGCAATACAAGGAGAATACTACATAATAGCTGTGGTACAGGCATGTATGGTCACAAGGGTATTGGAGGCCATCAATGAGGAAACTGAGAAACTGAGAACAATATTCACGTTAAGGGGGTCGATAGACCTCTTATAACAGATTAGTCCAGTCTTCCATGCGATTTAAGCCTGTGTGGAGGCTTAGCTTAGCTAGGGTATGCTCCCCTGGCATAGCCTTATGCTTTGTCCTGCCGGCAACCGCGCTACATGTCACCGATAATTATGACCTACACGCGGCGGTTGTCACTATTACTCTCGTGGTGATTCACCCCTGGGCACTGTATACAGCGTAAATGGTTGCATATGCTTACTCTTCCTTTCTCCTGGATTGTAACAAATTATTGCCACACTTGGGCTCCACAGTCTATGCAATTCCTTATATGATTATCTAAATGTGGAATTCAGCGCAATTGATGAAATGTGTGTTCATACCTCAAGTATATTTTAACTTTTCCCCTTGTTCTCCCCACTCCCCTTCCCCCTTTTTTCCTCTCCCATGCTTACCCAGGCAACTTCCCAGGTATTTGCTTTATGCTTAAGTCCTGATGATGATCCCATATCCCGGTTGGGGATCGAAACGTCGTCGACACTTACATCTTAAACTCATAACTTAAAATTAAAAATTTGTTGAGTACTAGATGTTCCTTGTATTGTGACTTCTACTAATTTGCATTTCACTTCGCAAGTCACTTTTAAGTCACCTGCTTGTGGTAAGGAAATCGGCTCATTTCCCAATACCCCTTCACGCCCTGCTCACTCACTGATTGTATACTGTTTTGTTGGTATTTTTTTGTTTATTTAATATTAAAATATTGTCTATGTAGACAAAAGCAGACCCAATCTTGATTGTAACTTTGTGGCTATCTACATTAACTTATGTTATAAGGGACCGCTGTCTCTTAGAACTTAACTTCCTACATGTGGCATTATAAAAATTGTAATTAAAATCCAACCTCAACATAAGTTAGGGTTTTTCATCACAATTCAAAACACACAAAACATGAACTGGTTACCGGTTCCCGTTTCAAAATTACAGCTTATTAAATGTCATAAGGTAACTCCAATGTTATCCTGCAGGAGAGATAGAGGCCTTGCAGTAGTGAAAAACAAATTTAAGATTTTTTCACTACCTACGACATGTAATACTTAAAAGTGCATGTCCAGCTTTTTAAATACATTGCACCCTGCTGTCTGGGATATCCAGGGCCTACCCTAGGGGTGACTGATAGGTATTAAAAAGGAAGGTTTAGGCTCCGGAAAAGGTTTATTTTGCCAGGTTAACGTGGCAGTTTAAGACTGTATGCACACAGACTGGAATAGCAGGCCTGAGACATATTTAGAGTGCTACTTAAGTGGGTGGCACAATTAGTGCTGCAGGCCCACTAGTAGCATTAATTGACAGATCCTGGGCACAGGTAGTACTACCGTACTAGAAACTTACAAGCAAATTATATATGCCAATTGGATATACGCCAATTGTACCATGTTTTAATGAGAGCGCACAAGCACTTTAGCACTGGTTAGCAGTGGTAAAGTGCTCAGAGTCCTAAAGCCGGCAAAAATAGGAGGGTTGAAGGCAAAATTTAGGGAGAAAACCACACCAAGGATGCTAGGTCCAACAATGTATCTTGTGAATACCAATTATCTTACACATTTGTCAGTGTGTTTTTGTATTTATGTGTCTCTCCCTTAAACCATCCTTTTAATAGCAATTATTACCCTTTTGCCAACCACTCCCCTTTGTCCCTCCCACATTCACTACAGAATCTTCCTGTTAGGAGATCTCTGCACTTGTGAAAGAGATCACCACACAGAAGAGATAAGTCTCTGGCCAGGGATCAATTACATACTGTTGATGCATATAATACCGAAACACAAAAATATCGGAAAATAAATATCTTAACAAAATAACAACTTCCTATACTAAACAAATAAAACCACAAATTTCGAGTACACAAATATCGTTGCTAAAAATATCAATTTTTATTTATATCGAAAACACACATATCAGAAACAAAAATATTGTCACGTTTAAATAAACGTATAGTAAGACAGAAATATCGATTCACACAATTCCAACTACAATAATATCTCCAGAATAATTGCAATATCATTCATAAATATTTTTTAAAACACTTTTTACATAAAACAATCATTTAAAATAAGCATAAAATATTTTATACAAATGTTTCAATTAAAAATAAACATCTAACGTCAACAAAATGTTTACAATTCACCCCCCAAAAAATATAACTACATTCATAACAATATAACAAAATATTTTTACCATTAGCTGCAAACATGTATAAATCAACTTAAATATTTATAAACACATAAATAGATAAAATTATATATCAGCGTTTTTAAATAAAAACTAAATTTGTGTTTGCCATAGATGGACATAACAGATAGAAAAATTCAAACAAAAACTAAACTAACCAATAAAATCAAACTATAAACAACCTTAACCAATAAAATCAGGCAAACAAGTAAATCAACAATATAGAAAGAAAACTAATTTAATCAAATAAACACTTCAAAAATGACAAACACTGCAAGACGAGGAATGTCTGCTGGGTTCTCTGACTAGACCTTTAAATAAGAAGTATACACATCTCAACAACGTTCTAACCAAGTAAGTAAAACTTATATTTAAACTAAAACTAACTAGTAAATAAACTTAAAAATGTAAAATAGCAAATAATTAACAAAACACTCCCCAACTTCTATGGCTTTACATGTAATTCCTAAAAGAAAACAGTACAACTTCAAAAAGTGATAACCTGCCAGAAAAAACACTTATCTCAAACCAGCAAAACGATATAACATTGGGCCTAATTAGGATGTCGGTGGGACTGCCATTGACAGGCCAATGGTCACGGTCCCACCAACATCCAGCTGAGCGGTCCAACTGCCACATTATGATGTGGTGGGTCAGACCGCATCAGTCGGAGGGACCGACCGACGCTTCCGACGGTCAGATCGTAGTCCCTACAATAGGGGCAGTGCCTGCTCAGGCACATCCGTAGGGATTAAAATATCCCTTTCCAACAGCCTTTCCATGGCGTTCTGACTGCCAGAAAAAGGCTGTCGGAATGGGACTTTGGGGGGCCTGGCAGGGCCTCCGCTATGAGGCCTGGGGGCACCTGTCGTGCCCACCCAAACATCCATGCCCCGTGTGCCAGGCACCATATGGTGCCTGGCACACAGTGCAGGGATGTATGTAAACATGCCTTTTGCCGTTGGGGCTTGGGCTGTGGCCCTTTTCCAGGCTGCAACACAAGCCTCAATGGCAAAAGGCATGTTTCTGATCACCTGCGCAGCGGTCAGATCGTAATTTGGTGGGCAGGACTGCCGACTACCGTCCGGTCCTGTTCCCGCAACAATGTCCGCCATCATAATCAGCCCCAAAGTAAGTATACAAAAATTATTAAACTCACCAATAGCGATTAAAAATAATTTAACAACCTCAATGTCTACAAACTACCAAACAAATAAACATTTAAAATGAATCTGTTGCTTTTTTCCCTTCCAACAGAAAAGGAAACACCTGCTCCACATTCATTACAACACCCCCAGTAGAAAGGCTGCAAAACTATGAGAAACATTGAAAAGAACATACACATAAGTATAAAAAAATAGAAGTAGTTCCATAATTTTATATGTAAATAAGAAATGTATAAACTTTGAAAAATTATATTTATTTATACAGTTAAACTTCTTTCAGATACAATGACATATGCACGCAAAATATATAACATCCCAGAAAGGAAAGCAATTACTAAGCCACATGGGTAACACCTACAACCAGAAAGTGCATCAGCAGAAAATGAGAATTGGAAATGTGACAAATATCACTCTAATGATTGCTAAGGGAGGCCCACTACAAAAGATGATGTTGTAATTCATGTAAGAGAACAAAATCACCCCCAAATTGGACAGAAATAGAAGTAATGGAGTTATTACAGGATATAAGAGAGGCAAGCAGTATCTCCCAGGAATCCACAACCAAAACCTTAAAAAATAGCCTGCCTAAAGTCCCCGAGCACATCACAGGGCAACTACCACCTATACCCACTTTAAAACAATTAATTGCATGAACTAAAAAAGCTGCCAGTGATACTCCTCCTGTCCCTAGGAGATACCAGACATAGAAATATCTGAATATTTAACAATGACTCATAATGATAAATCTTTCCTTTTATTTGACAATCTAAACAATGAGAAACACATTCTAATATTCTCTACAGAAAATAATTTACTAAAACTAAGCCATTGTCAAACCTGGATGATGGATGGGACCTTCAAAATGTATCCCAACCCATTCACTCAGATACACACCATACATGGTCAATATCAAAACACAAATATCCCTTTTATATATGCCCTATTACCAAATAAACAAAGCAGCACTTACTACAAACTCACGTTAAACATGAAAAAATAACTACTACCCACGACAACTAGACTTTGAACACGCCATGATTCAGACAATTTTAAGGGCCTCATTACGAGTCTGGCAATCCACGGACCGCCAGACTCGCAATAGGTCCAGCGGTGCTGCTCTTCCGACGGCCCTATTATGACTAAGGCAGTCGAGCCACCCTATGACCACCACAACCACCAGGAATCTCTGATCTTGGTGGTCATGAAGCCGCAATATGCTTGGCAGGGCCGCTGCAGCCCCGCCAAGCATATTATGAGTTTCCTCACCGCCACAATTTTCATGGCGGTGCGACCGCCATGAAAACTGTGGGGGTGAGTAAACAAAAGGGACCCTACAGGGCCCGCTTGTGCCTTTGCGCCATGGGGTGCATGCAGGGAGCACATGTTATGCCCCCCTGTGTGCATGCACCCCAGTATCTGCACAGCATGGTCTGCAGCAGTCCATGCCATACAGGTACTGAGTTTGACATTTGCATTACAATGCCTATTTCATAGGGGGTCCCGCTCCCGCACCACCAAACTAGTAATGAGGCCCTAACAATTTACCCCCACACAGCCATACAAGGCTGTTACTATCATTTCAATAAAAGCATGTGGAGACACCTCCAACAATCTGCTCTATTATATGCTGCAAACAGCCAATTCACATTTGAAATTTAAAAAAATGATAGCACTAGCCTGTGTCCCTGTCACAGAACTAGCTAACCACTGAAATTTACTAATACAAAGACATTTCTACCAACAAAATGAAGACAAACTAAGCCCCCTCGTGGATCATTTCAAAGACAATTGGGTTGGTAGACTGCATTGCTCTGGACACAGACGCCAACCAAAATACCAAATATCACGGTGCAATGTCTATGACAGCACCTTGGCACAGAAAGCCAAAACAAACAACGCAGTGGAAGGATTGCACAGTGCCATCCAATCCACACTAGGCAGAACCCAAACTACACTTTATCAATGTATAGAAGCATTACAAAAAGAGCAAAGCTACCAACAACTATGAAAGGAGCAATCTGTTAGTCAAATTGCACCTAAACATAGCAAACAAACCAATAGAATGTATGACATGCTACAATTTAAAGTCAAACTGTTCATAAACAGTAAAGCAGTAGTAGATCTTAAAAATAATAGCCAAAAGCATATTATAAAATAAACAGTAACCTTTAAAAGTCTCATAAACCTGCCACAAAATCTAAACCAAGATGACAAATAATTTCAGATATAAATAATAAACATAAAATATTTTATTGCATCAGTCTAAACATTAAATAAAACTTGAATATTGGAAAAGAAACAAAATGATATATAAATGTTTTACATTAAAAATGTAAGCGTGATCAGCCAAAAAGCTCAATGAGCAAACTCAATCCATCACATAAATGATACATTTCCAAATAATAATCTCATAATATTTACACAAACAATAAAATGTAACATTTCCCACCCAAAATAAAGAAAATAAATATAACTTACTGTTCAGTAGCTGCAGATTTTCTTCTGTATCCACGTAGTTAAAAAGTAATAATCCACCAAAAATGGGGAAAATATTTTCCAAAAAGCCAACAATTTTTTAAAAAATTTAAATGAATCCAATAGGTATCCCTCGAAGCAATCCAAAGTGTATAGGAATGATTAAAAACTCCCAAAAAAAGTGTTTAAAAAGAAAGAAAAGCTCCTGGAAAACCCCCCAATAAAGGAAAACAAAGCTAAAAATATTGGTTTAATTAAAACAAAAGTGATTCCCTGTCAGGGGACACGGCAGCTTCGTTCGCGAAGGCAAGCGCTGAGGCTCGGGAATGACTTCAATTCCCAGCGGCCTTAGCGCAACGTCTGGCGTCGGATGCCACGCATCACGTCATGCGGAAGCAGTGAAGTAGCGAGGATGCGGGGCAAGACGCTGCCGATTATTCCGCTGGTTCCTGGATCCTTGCTGGCCGTTACCAAGTTGCTCTGGGTCGGGTAAGGGTGCCGCTGGCACCGCTTGTTCCATTTTACCCTTGTTGAAGTCCTGGTTGTAACCCTTGATGCCTATCTCTGCCGTTTTGGATCTCCGGGATTGGAGTGTGCTGTAGCTTACTTTTCCCTACGTTGGAAGAGCTCTTATCATATCCTGTCAGAGCTCTTGCGAGGGAAAAGTACTTTGCTCACTTTTGTTGCCTAAATACTTTGTTGAGGTTTATTTGGGTGTACTGTTCTACATTTCCCTGCGTTGGCGAACTCTTCTCTGAATCTTGCACACAGAGTTCATGCGAGGGAATTACTTTCTGATACTTTACTTTGCTCACTTTGGTTGCCTAAATACTTTGTTGAGGTTTACTTGGGTGTACTGTTCTATATTTCCCTGCGTTGGCGAACTCTTCTCTGAATCTTGCACACAGAGTTCATGCGAGGGAATACTTTCTGATACTTTACGAATTAGGGGTTGCCCTACCACCAGTTATCTAAGTGAGGTGCTTCCTCTCGTGAGAGTGACGTAACTCTTCATACCTATAATAGTGTATATCAACCAAGAACCCTGTACCACACAAGCCATGGTGGATTCTGGAGCTACAGGTTGTTTCATGGATACTACAGAAGCCCACAGATTAGGGGTCCAACTTGTCTCCAAAACTATACCGGAGGTGGTATTTGCAGTGGATGGCAAACAACTGGAATCTGGTCCCATATGCCAGGCCACCGAACCGTGTATTGTGGAATGCATAAAAGGACATCAATAACTCTTATCTTTTAACATCATTCAAGCCCCATTATATGGTGTGATATTGGGGTTGCCTTGGCTCTCCACTCACAACCCCGATATTGACTGGAATCAGAAAACTTTGAGCATGACTTCTGAATATTGTAAGGAACATTGTTGGAAACTCTCTAAACCGCTTGCTCCCTTCGACGAAACTCATCTTCACATTGCCACCGCTGCAGAGAAGGAGATTGAATTGCCTTCATGCTATCAACAGTTTGAAGATGTCTTCGATGACCAGATGGTGGAAGTACTGCCTCCCCACAGGCCCTACGATTGTAGGATCGATTTGAAGCCGGGTTCAGTGGTACCTTGTGGCAGGGTTTATGCCTTAACCGAGCCCGAAAACAAACATCTGCGCCAGTATTTGGATAAGTACTTGGCTTTGGGGTTTATCCGTCCATCCAGTTCTCCTGCGGCTTCCCCTCTCTTTTTTATACCCAAAGCGAATGGAGAGTTAAGGACATGCATTGACTTTCGTGCCTTAAATACCATCACCATACGTAACCAGTATCCACTCCTGCTGATTTCTGTACTATTGGAGCAGGTGAAGGGAGCAGTGATATTCACGAAATTGGATCTTCGCGGAGCATACCATTCTGGTAAGGATGCGTCAGGGAGACAAATGGAAGACTGCATTCAAGACTAGGTATGGGCTATACGAGTACCTAGTCATGCCTTTCGGCTTATGCAATGCGCCTGCGGCGTTCCAATTCTTCCTAAATGATGTCTTACGGGAATACCTAGACCGGATAGTCGTAGTGTACATTGACGACATCTTGATTTACTCTACACAAGAAGACGATCACGTGAGACATGTGAGTTTGATATTACAGGCTTTGAGGGACACCATCTTTTTTGCAAAATCAGCAAATGTGAGTTCCATGTCTCCACAGTAGAGTTTTTGGGTGTAATGCTCACTCCTTCAAGTCAGGAAATGGCGGAGCGCAAGGTGAGAGCTATTACTGAATGGCCTTGTCCAAAGAATGTCAAAGATATACAGTGTTTTATGGGATTCGCAAATTTCTATAGGTGTTTTATATCCCAATTTTCCAACAAAGCAGCACCACTTACTCGCCTGACTAAGAAGAATGTACCGTTTCAGTGGA
This sequence comes from Calotriton arnoldi, assembly GCA_963921515.1. Lineage (NCBI taxonomy): Eukaryota > Metazoa > Chordata > Amphibia > Caudata > Salamandridae > Calotriton > Calotriton arnoldi. The sequence goes on along the minus strand of CAWUFW010021697.1, from coordinate 23,859 downwards.
CACAGGAAGCCCAGAAGGCATTTGATGTACTAAAAGAAGCGTTCATCACCGCTCCCATTTTAACGCACGCCAATCCCATCTTGCCATTTATACTGGAAGCGGATGCCTCCGATGTGGCAATTGGAGCCGTGCTTTCCCAGCGAGATACCACCACAGGACAAATGCATCCAGTTGCTTTTATGTCAAAGAAGCTAAACAGAGCAGAACAAAACTACACCATAACAGAAAAAGAATTGCTTGCCATCAAAGAAGCATTTGGGGAATGGAGGCATTGGCTGTTAGGAGCACAACATACTGTCACAGTATATACGGATCACCGTAATCTCCAATTTCTAAAGACCGCTCGCAAACTTACTCCTCGCTTACTAAGGTGGATGACGTTTTTTGAAGAATACAACTTCATAGTAACATTCCGTCCTGGAAGCCTGAACAAAAAAGCTGATGCTTTGTCCAGACAAGAGTCCACAATAATACCCTGGACCAACCCAGAAAGAACTATCCTTGATCCTCAAAAGGTTATCGGAGTAGTGCATATTGACCAGTTCCTACGAGAAGTTGGGAAAGGACTCCAGACCTTTCAATGGAAGGATTGGTTGAAACACCATCCGGAATGGACAAAGAAACAAGGTGTTGTCATGAAAGGGACTCAGGTTCTTGTTCCCACTTTTAAATTGAGACAAACAGTCTTTCAATGGTGCCACACAGATCCTAGTGCTGGTCATCATGGCAAGGATAAAACTTGTGAAAAAATCTTGCGTCAGTTCTGGTGGCCTTCTCTCCAGAAAAGATATTCCTGAATGGATAAAAGCTTGCATTGTGTGCGCTCAAACCAAGACCATACCAGGAAAACCACAAGGGCTATTGCAACCTCTACCCACTCCGGATGTTCCATGGGAAAGATTTTCGTTGGATTTCATAGTTGGGCTTCCATCAGATAAAGGGCATACCGTGATTCTGGTCATCATTGACTTTTTAACAAAGATGGGGCATTTCGTGGCCTGCAAAACAATTCCTACAGCAGGACATCTGGCCAAACTTTTGATGGAACATGTAGTGAGATTGCATGGCTTGCCTAAGGTGATTGTGTCAGACCGTGGACCCCAGTTTACAGCCAAATTCTGGAAAGTTTGGTGTTCAGCGTTTCATATCTCGTCAGCCTTGTCAACTAGCTTTCACCCCCAGACAGACGGGCAGACAGAAAGACTAAAACGGACATTGAAACAATACTTGCGTAGTTATGTTGACTATAATACGGACACCTGGGTGGAGTGGTTATGGTTAGCTGAAATTGCATATAACAACGCCCAACACAGTTCTACCAGACACTCTCCTTTCTATAGCACCTACGGTTATCACCCTCGTTTTATACCATTCAGTACGCCAGGCAGGTGTGAAGGTATTCCAGAAGTACAGGAAAGAATAGTGCAGATACAAAAAGTCCTGCAACACACAAAGAAACAATTGATTCATGCTAAGGTGTTGTATAAAAGACAGGCTGATAAACATCGCAGACCAGGGCCCACTTACAGGAAAGGGGACTTAGTGTGGCTATCGACACGTAATATCCGATTCAAGAGATATAGCGTGTTCACTCCCCGGTATATAGGCCCCTACAGAGTAGTGAGACTTATTAACCCGGTGGCAGTGAAGATAGCTCTACCCTCTCATATGAGAATTCACCCTGTGTTCCACGTCTCCTTGTTGAAACCTGCTTACGGTCCTGCGCGTGCTAGACCGGCGCCAGTATGGATAGATCAGGATGAGGAGTATGAAGTCGCTAGAATCTTTGATTCCAAGATCTGTCGTAACAAACTCTGGTTTTTGATTGCATGGATGGGGTATGGTGCTGATGAGAACTATTGGGAGCCTGAATCATCGGTGCATGCTCCTAGACTGGTTGCTGCTTTTTATAGACGGCACACCAACAAGCCATGCGCCTGCCTGTGCTCTCCGGGAGGGGGATGTACTGTCAGGGGACACGGCAGCTTCGTTCGCGCAGGCAAGCGCTGAGGCTCGGGAATGACTTCAATTCCCAGCGGCCTTAGCGCGACGTCTGGCATCGGACGCCACACATCACGTGATGCGGAAGCAGTGAAGTAGCGAGGATGCGGGGCAAGACGCTGCCAATTATTCCGCTGGTTCCTGGATCCTTGCTGGCCGTTACCAAGTTGCTCTGGGTCGGGTAAGGGTGCCGCTGGCACCGCTTGTTCCATTTTACCCTTGTTGAAGTCTTGGTTGTAACCCTTGATGCCTATCTCTGCCGTTTTGGATCTCCGGGATTGGAGTGTGCTGTAGCTTACTTTTCCCTACGTTGGAAGAGCTCTTATCATATCCTGTCAGAGCTCTTGCGAGGGAAAAGTACTTTGCTCACTTTTGTTGCCTAAATACTCTGTTGAGGTTTACTTGGGTGTACTGTTCTATATTTCCCTGCGTTGGCGAACTCTTCTCTGAATCTTGCACACAGAGTTCATGCGAGGGAATACTTTCTGATACTTTACGAATTAGGGGTTGCCCTACCACCAGTTATCTAAGTGAGGTGCTTCGTCTCGTGAGAGTGATGTAACTCTTCATATCCAGAGGGGTACCTGCATCTATTGGAAATCCTTGGTGCACTTGTATTGAATGCGACTCAGTGTTCATCACGCTGTATTTATTGTTCTAACCTAAAGTGACGATTACAGCTACTCACATATTTTGGCTTTCGCTGTTTCTTTTGTCCTCCACAGGGGTGTCATTGACAAAGGGTCATATTGAGCGTCAGTGTTTACCTCGCAATCTCAGGTATAAACCTTTGTGCATGAGATATTTATATATCAAATGGAAGAATAGGTTTTGCTCATATGAACCTTTGTGTTTTCCAGCATACTGTATGGATTAGAGGTTACAAGCTCAACACCCCTGTTAGCCGGCAATCTTCAATTTTCTTTACAGGTTAGTGGAAGTATGGGTACCAAGGGAGGTTAAGAAAGAGAGGAAGGTGAAAGGTTCCCATAGTAATTATTTCTCTTCTTTGTGTTTTACTACAGGTCTCCCTGCCTGCTGTCCCCATCCTTCCCTTCCCCCGCTTAACCACCCTTTAGTCTGTGTATTATTATTATCCAGACTTGGGGCTGTTGAGAGGTGGACCCCTAAGAGCATTGGTTCGATCCTGAGGATACGTTCAGGCCTGGGACATTCCCTTAAAAAAACAAAAGTAACTCCCAAGGCCTATCGGACATGTTTGTGAACAAAAACCTGTAAAGTAAGCAAGAAAACATACCCACAACACACATAACATTCCCAAAAATATATATACAATTATTTAATATAAACAAAAAAAACTTCTGTTAAAATTATATTGAAAATATGTATATAAAGCAATGTATGAAAAGTTAAAAAAAATGTCAAAGAATGGGAAACAAAGTTGAAAATGTACAAAGTGAAATGCAATTTAAATATGATTTTCATTTTTTATGTAATAAAAATGTTGTATTCAATTATCTATATATATATATACTTTTTATTTCAAATATATATGTTTAAAAATGTATAAATATAAATAAATAGACTTTGAAAACATAATTAAATTTAGAAAATGTGCTATTTTTCTTTATTATATAAAGATAGGTCATTAGTAATATTATTTATTACAAACATACAGTTAACAATTTTTTTATTCCATTTCTAAACATCAACAATACTAATTACATAACAGAAACTCTGTCTACTATATACATAAACAATTTAAACAAGTATTTCACACTAACATTATAAAATTAAATAATCACACTACAACATAAGGCATTCACTATTCCCACTCCAATCTATACCTATTGGAGGAAGACGTTCGACACAAAACAGGTGACATTTACTATTCCCACTCCAATCTATGGCAATTTGTGGAATGTGATGGACAATAAACTTGAATCTGTACCAATCTGTGGAAGGTGTTGGACACTAAAGGAGCAACATTTATTATTCCAACTCCAATCTAACCCAATTGGGGAAGATGTTGGACACTAAAGGGGTGACATTTATTATTTCCACAACAATTTAAAGCATTCTATGGAAGATGCTACAAACTAAACATTTTATATACACGTTCATTACTCCATACTCACACAAAATATATAAAATAAAATAAAAATCAATTTAAAAAACTCACCAAAAATATTTAAATATTAAATTATAAAGATGTTTTTAACACTATCAATAAGTAATGCATTTTTAAAATGATTTACTACTATTTCCACACCTATTGCCATAAAATAAAAAATATAATAATAATCCAAAGTTAACAATCATAAAAATAACAAAATAACACAAATTTTTCATAAATAAATGTCAAAAAATATTTTTACATTGACATCATATTTTTCAACAATATCTTAATTATCAAATGTAAAAGAAAACATAAAATATTAGATTTGTTATTATTTAAATTAGAAAAATAATGTAATTTATAAAATGTATTTTTATATATTTTTGTTTTTAAAATGTTTTTAATTTTAGGTTGTATTTTAATATTTACAATAAAATAATAATGTTTAATTTTATTATATTTAAGATATATTTTAATTAATTGTAAATTATTATTTATCATTAAAACATTAACACTAAATTTACCTTAAAATATCCACATTTTAAAAATCTCCCCACCTTTACACCCTAAAAGTCCAATAGCCCGCTGATAAAAAAACTTATAAATCCATTATTTTTATAGATTAATACAACTAAAAACACAATTTTACATTATTTCATAATTAATAAATTACCTTAAAAACCCACAAATTTTTAAAAATGTATAAACATATAGAATAAAAAACACACTACTATACTTTACATACATAATAACACTTACAAATGATATTTTATATAATATTTTCTATATCAATATTTTTTACAATAATATTAAAAACAAAGCTTAAAACGATCATTTTACGTTCTATGTTCCTGTCAATGATATTTTTGACATCCTGATATTCTTGACACAAGATTTGTGTATCACGATATATTTTTTTGATACGTTGTCCAAACGCCCTGGTGTTTGTGAATACAATTTATGAGAATGTAAATATGTAAGGTAGTGCTCCTGGAGTATTACTTCTACTCATAAATAGCTTATGTGAATAGGACTCTACGAAATGTATTTAACTAGCAGAATATTGCATATGGGGAGAGGATGTGGCCCAACAGCTGGAGTGGTCGCCCTCGAAGCGGGGGAACCAGGTTCAAGTCTCGGCAGGGACGCTCAACATCCTGTGATTTTGGGCAAATCATTTAGGGGTCGATTACGACTTTGGCAGTCCTCCTGTAGGATCACCACCGCTGCGCTCCCTAGCGGACTGCCAAGCCCATGGTGCACCTCCCTGCTGGATTCCGAGTTGAATTCAGGGCGGGCGGTCAGTGCGGCGGAGGTGTCATAGTGGCGGTCTGTTAGGGTCATAGGAGAGCCCAACAAGCAGGCTGTCACCATGACAGCACCTACTGCATGTTCCTGCATGGTGTGGCATGCACCATGTCGTGCATGCCACACAGTGCAGGAACATGCAGTAGGTGCTGTCATGTGCCCCCCCTCGCACAGACCCCCATGGGAAAATTAGTCCGGGGGTCAAGTTAGGGCCCCTTACTTGCATGTCTGCCACCCTTTTCATGGCGGGCTCACCGCCATCGAATGGGCGGTGGAAATGCAACTCGGAATATGCTCCTCGATGCCGACGGACGAACCCACAGGGGTGGTGGTGGGCAGACCACTACCGCCAGCACGGCGGTCCCAGGACCACCAAACTTAAAATAACCCCCTTAATCTCCCCGTGCCTAACAAAATAAATTTGTCCATTTGTAATGCAACTGTTGCTCATGTGAAGCACTCTGATACCTTCGGGTCGAGTTCACGCTATATAAAACTAAAAAAAGATACAAAATATGCCAATTTGTTGCCCATGTATAAATATCTAAAAAAAAAGAAACATAAGTCGGTATGGTAAAATATTTTATTCAAAACTGTACTTATCCCTTAAGGTTTATTTCTAAATATGCATCATTCATGCCTTGTGCAAAACATTTAGGGCCTCATTATGATGCCGGGCGGAAACTTTCTGCCCGATAGCGTCTCGGATTCGGAGACCGACTGACTGGCGGTCGGCAGTTCCGCCCGACCAATCACGATGCGACCGAACACTGTTCGGTCGGAGTCCCATTGTTCCCTAAGGGAGCCCGTGTTCCGTCCGACAACACAGGCTCCTATGGGGAAATGGGGTGTGTGTGTAAACCCTGCACCCTGTCGCAGGCACCACACGGTGCCTGCCACACAGTGCAGGGTTTTACAGGAGGTCCCTTAGGTACCCCCTCGGCCACCGACCGGAGGCCGCAGGATGAAAGGGCCCTGCTAGGGGCCACAAAGTCACTTTCCGACAGCCTTTTTGTGTCAGACAGGCCGACTTGGAAAGGCTGTTGGAAATCGGCATCATAATCAGTCAGTCAGAAAAGCTGTTCGTAGACATGCACGATGCAGTTCCGACCGACACGAATACTCTGAGAGCCAGTCGGAACGATTCGGAATGACCGCGCGGTTTACTTTCCGACCGCGAACATCGTAATCGGTTGGGTGAATTGTTAGCCGACCTAGTCAGTCTGAAGGGTTCCGACGCGGTTTAGGAAATTCCGACCGACATTGTAATGAGGCCCTTAATGTCACTACATAAACTTCAAATCAATCTGTTTTTGACTTCAGATAGTTCTATTTGATTCAAATAAAAACATCAGTCCTTACACCAAATCATGGTCACTTGAATTGCTTTATTGTTGGATAGTTCAGTTTTTTTTTTATTTGCCAATTGTTATTATGAGACACAGTCTAGCTGGCACAATTAATAGATCACTGGGGAAAGCACATTTAATGAAATTTCATATTTAGATTTATGCTCAAATTTAGTTGGTCTCAAACACTTTCTGTGTATGTAGTATGGAAGTCACAGCTATGGGCTGAAGGAGTAAGCATGATGTTGTACATGAAGAATAAAGGCAATGTACACCAATTTGAATTCTGAGAAAAAATGGCTGTGTCACTTCATTCTTTGGGACTTGAAAATGTTTCAGCAAGAAATCTCCAAAGCGCCACAGCAAAAAAAATGTAATTTCTTTTCTTCAAAAAAGTGACTTAGGGCCCGATTACTAATTTGGCGGTGTCGATCACCGCCCCCTTGCCAGATTACGAGTTTCCTCATGGTCTGGCGAGCGGTGCTTTGGCGGTCCTGCGGCGGTGCAGTTCTAAAGCTCATACTTGAGTCTTTGAACAGCAGCGCTGAGGGAGTGCCAAAGCAAGTTCCTGCACAGCAGGGACGATGCACTCCATGCCATGCAGGAACTGGGGTGCATGCACACAGAGGGGTAAACCATGTGCCCCCCTGCATGCACCCCCATGCACAGGGGCATCCAGGGGGCCTGTAGGGCCCCCTGACTTTCCTGACAGCCACACTTTTCATGGCGGGATCACCACCATGAAAAGTGTGGAGGTCAGGAAAGTAGTAATATGCGCTCAACTACTGAGGGATCGCGGATCCCCGGTGGTTAAGGCAGTCCTATGGCTATCCAACCATTGTAGTCATAATATGGCAGTCGGACCACTGGTACGGCGGTCCCTGACCTCCACCGCACCTCCACCACAGGTTTGGTGGTCCGATGGACTGGCAAACTCATAATCAGCCCCAAAGTCCCTTCTTGAAGTGGGACTTAGAAACGTTTTTGTATCTTTTTGACTTCCAGACTTTTACTTGGACCAATTCACTTGGTGTATGCGACCAGGGCTCCATTGTGGTTGGCCTCAAATCGTGTTTAGGTGTCGGTCTACCGGGTCCATAGACTACCCTTGGCGCTTAGGGGCCTATTAGGATGGCGGGCGGACTTCAGTCCGCCCGCCACCCTAGCGGTGCTGGGACCAGCCGCCAGCGGTGCGGCGGTCCCGCACCACCAATTAGGATGCGACCGCCACCGTGGCGGTCGCATCCCGCATCTCTAACATTGCAATGCCAAAGAGGCATGTTGTGCATTGCCATGCACAACGTGATAGGCACCGCGCGGTGACTACCACCTTGAGCATGGCAATGTAGGAGGGTACCATAGGTACCCCCCAAGTGCAGCCCCCCACCCCCCCACCTCCACGGGGCCCGCAACGGGCCCCACAGCAATTCCCACCAGCCCTTTCATGGCGGCATCGCCGCCGCTCAGAAAGACCGGAGCCGCTCAGGCAACATAATATGGATGGCGGTGCCTGGAAGGCACCGCCACCATATTGTGCCCGAGTTCCGCCCGGCCGGCAATTGTGACGATTGCCGACCGGCGGAAAAGCCGTACCCCCCACCATAGTAATATGGCGGGGGTGAATTATGTTGTGATGGCAGGCAGATCGCCACCGCCGGCCAGGCTGTGGCAATCCACCCGCCATCATAATGACCCCCTTAGTGCTTTCTGGCCTTATTTTAACTTAAAACTTTAAAAATGAAAGGCTCTGATTCCCCTTTTAGGATTTTTGTAATTTTGGTGTCACTGTGTTTATTAAATTTTGCTCAATTTTTCTGATTCAGTTTGGGACTTTTATTTCTTGGTGTTTTGAATTTATTTCTGTTTTGGTACTAAATAAATACTTTTTGCATTTCCCAAAGTTAAGCCTGTCTGCTCTGTGCCACGGGGTGGGTGGGATAATCAGGTAAATTTAGTGACTGTGAGAGCTCACCCTGAAAAGAAGTGTTATTATTCCTTGAGGCGGGCAGTCGCCCACCCCAAATAATAATCTGTATTCTTTAGGCAGGTCGTTTTGCCACCCCCTGCAACTGCTGATTTTGTGAAGTGATCTAATAATACATACTTTTTCGCTCCCTATCCCTAAAGCTAAATTTAAGATAGTCAAAAGCAGCTCACACAATTTTGGAAATATTTTGCATTCTTTTGTGCACAATGCTATGTCTAATTTTTATTTGCATGTTTCACTATGCCAACTGTTGAAATTAAATGTATGTTGAACAATTTATGTGAAGATCAGGAGAGATGGAGCCAGCTCAACGGCGTTCAGCAGGGCAGTCAAAGAGGTGGAAGTCGGAGGCAACTAAACACGTGTTTGGTGAGTCTAGTGGCTATGGGTTGCCATCTAAGACCTTTGATGGACAAAGTAGCACCTCGAATTGGATTCAGTTAAAATCGAGTGACTGGTTCATATCCTTCTATTCCAAATATAAAATCCCTGGCCCCTCCTACATCTTGCCCTCTTTAGATTTAAGTTGTTTCAAACTATGGAAACATTGGCCATCATTCTTAAAAAGAGTCATAAATCCATACTCACATGTTTTCTCCCTTACATGGATCCAAGTTTAGTATTCTTTCGAATTCTTCAGGCCCTACCTGGGAAATTTTGGCAGGTGCAACTTTCTAGGTGTCACTCTTGAAATAATGTTGAATTTCTTTTCTATTTATTTTTATGTGAGAAAAAGAATAACAAATGCTGTTGCTAATTTTGTCATTTTCTTTCTCCTTGGGTGAAATAATGTTCCCCTTTGATTATGCATGTTGCTTTCACCCCACCAATTTTGATAGGTGTTCACTTCCACTTCGAACTATGCAAACTGCTGCCCTGACCAGAGTAAATCTCTTAATATTTCCGGGGTGGAAAAGAGTCAATAATGATTTCTGAATACCTACAAACATGTGCAGAATATATGCTGAAATTCTTTCCTCAGTACAAAGTGGATTTGCACTTGTAGAAAAGGCTATTTGCATGAGCAAGTTACACTTGCAATGGCAAATAGTTTTTTCAGTCGGACCCTACTTATGAAAGGCAGTGGAGTACTCCAACCAGAAGTCAACAAGAGAACCAAATAATTTCCCTTTAAATAAAAGTGAGCTTCTGCGCTCCAAACCTTAACAGAATAAGCCCTAACTATGGGTCTCCCTTATTTCTGTACTCTGACTCCATAGTCTTTTAAGAAGGAGCTCATCAGTTACTGTCCCAAAATCTTCTAATCTTCAAATAGTTTCCTTGTCATTGACATGAAGCTTAGTTTGGCTTTCTTTCCTAGTGTATGGGGCTGTTATGGGAAGGCCTCTTCCTATTGCCCCCTCAATTCTCACTCTTCAGGCATAAGATCAAAAAAGGCCATGGCTCATTAATAAAAGTGGCTCACATTTGCTAATCAGAAACTTTGCCTAGTTAGTATCAGTAGGACCATAAATTAAGCATTTTAGCTTGTAGGGGTCATAACATTGTCCAAAACATTGATAATTTCCTGTTCTTTGCTTCCTCACTAGGGGCCATATGTAGGAATGTAGGGATTGCAAGTTCCTAATTGTGATTCTTTAGGAAACACAATTAGGAAATCGCAATTCCTAATGTACAAAAATTCTACAAGTTAGTTGTAGCGATTCCTAATGGGGTCACAATAGACCTAACTCATGAATATTAATGAGATAGGTTGCAATTTGCGACCTATTAAGAATTGCTGCCATCACAGGGATGGTGGCTTGCTGGCGTGAGCAGACCACCATGTCTGTGATTGCTTTCTAATAAAGCAATGTTTTTATTTAAATGCAGTCTGTTTTCCTTAAAGGAAAACGAGATGCATTTCAAAAAATAAAATGAAATGTTTAAGTTTCATTTTTTAAGAGTCTAAGGGACCACTGTCTGTTTTTAAAAGTATTTGTATCAACAAAGGGGATGGGGTCGCATGGGTACCCTTCCCATTTACGAATGGTTACCACCACTCTTGAGGTTCCTGTAAAAAAATGAATGCTTTTTACTGTAATTTGATCTCAAAACATTCATACATACCACTGTGAATTGGTAAAAGGAAGGGATGCCCTAAACACACCCCTTCCAAATACTGAATAGTTACACACAAATTGCAATTATGCAACATGTTACTGAATCGCAATTTGTTCTCCACACATATGCAAAATAATTTTTTGCGAATCAGCCCATTTCTGACCACAAAAATGCTTTTGTACATATGCCCCCAAGAGTACAGGTTAGTGACCAACTAGAATAGGTGTGCCTTGATGGTGGACTTGTAGCTGGGCTTCTCTGATTCTGGACTTGGGAGTAGGCGGAAACTTGGGATCTCAAGTGTGCTGTGAGTGGGTGGGCTACTGAAATCCTAGGCTTTTTCTCCATGTCCCTCATTCCTCCTGGGCAAGGCGGGGGTTGGGAAGCCTGCTCAGGCCTTTTTTAACTTGAGCTCCAGTCTATTGATCTTCTGTTGATTTTGAGGTTTGGCTGGCGATTCTTCAATTCTCCTCTGGATCCTTAAGGTCACATGTGATGGCTGCTGTGATGATACTGTGCTGTGAGTTATCCAAATGAAAAACTGCTTCTCTGCTGCCAGCACTTTATCTTCTTCACCTCACCTGTCTGGCATCTGTGAATGGGCCTGAGGGTGTGGTTATCATGGGGCAGGAAGGATTCTTAATGCCTCACTTGTTTTAACCTTGGTTCAGAGAACCCATCAGTCCCCCCCTCCCCCCCGGGCACCAGAGTCACTGCGCAGTTGATTGGTATGCCCTTGTGCAGGAAGTCATTTTGCAACAGAGATTTCACACTTCCCATGTCCATGTGCGAATCACTAATCCAGACCAAGTTTTGTTTTGTATTCTTGAACATGTAGGGGCCGATTCCGATTCGGGCCGGAAAACGTACCGACCGACTCGGAGCCGGAATAAATACCGACCGACACGTACCGGTGCAGCCCGACCCGCAAAGTACGATGAGAAGCGTGCTAAATCCGACCGACTTGTACGGAACACAAGCCGAACGACCGAGCAGCGCGGAAAACAGCCATCCGGCCGGTAAAGCACGCGAATCGAACCGACCAACACGCACCAGGAAGAATCCCGAACGAAACATACCCGCGAACTCCTACCCGCCAAGTACGATGCAACACGTGGAAAACACGACCGAGTCCCACGGAGCCCAAGCCGCACGACCGACACGCATTCAAAACTGCGAGCCGAAGCAACCCAAAACCCCGCGACCGACGCGTACGCAGCACAGAAAACAGCGTGAACGAATCTGAGAGGCTCGCACGAGACAACTGGAGGGTCCGACTCGGTCACAAGAACGTCTCCTACATGCACAAAAAGAACCAAGGAAAAAAAAACACAAAAAAAGGCCAAACAAGCTATCACAAAGCAAATAAATACTGGGGGGGGGAACAGGGAACAAAGACACACCCACAACTCCACCCATATAAAGGACACAAATCCCTACCATGATCCCTTGCAAATTCAAATTACCTGCCAGCACTCAACACCAACAGACAGCAACCACACACACACTCACAGCTCATCCATCACACAAGCCACACACCAGCAGCACCACAACAAATAGCACCCTCACATACACCCAGCAAAACACACACTCACACACCCTCACTTGCACACCAACACACACATCACACACCAGCACCACCCAACACCATGCCCCCAAAGAAGAATCACAAGTTCCTAGATAGTGAATTGGAAGTCCTGGTAGATGAGATCCTCAGGGTAGAGCCACAGCTGTTTGGCACATTGGTCCAGCAGACACCCATGGCGCAGAAAACCAAGATGTGGGAGAGGATCGTCGACAGGGTGAACGCACAATCACCATGTTTGCGCACAAAGGTAGACATCCAGAACAGGTGGTATGACATGCGCAGGAGGGTCAAGGAGCTGTTGAAGAAGGACTACATCTTGAGCCAACACACCGGCAGTGGCCCTCCTGCCAAACCAGTATACCTCAGGCCCTGGGAGGAGAAGGTGCGGGCCATCCTACCACCAGTGAGCGTCTATGGACTAGAAAACATCCCAGAGCCTGGTGAGTACACAACAAATGTACACAATATTGTGCCACAATACACACACATCACTGTCAAGGGGAGAGTCAAACCATGCACCCTTAGCAAATACACACCAACCAAAACAGATCATCCCAAAATGTGTATGTCAGCCAGATAAACACAATACATGCCAGCTCATAGTGAAATGTAACTGTGTCATGACATGTACAAACCTAACAACAAATAGAGCTAGGCAGTGGCACAAATATAACCAACAAACACAGTCAGACATGTAGCCACCACCACAACACCACCTCACAGGGAAGCTCACTGAAAGGAAGGAATACTGTGTATGCTGGGCAAGTCAGTGTAGCCAATAGCATCATGGGAGTCGTAGTCACAGAAATTGCCCACCCTCACAATGCGCACATCAACACCACCATGAACCATGCACACATCACAGGGAGTGCAAAACAACTGAGCCGCTCCTAGTGTACTGACCTAGATGTCTCTAAATTTGTGATGTATGTGCTGGCAACTCACAAAAAGTGAAAGACTGGTCTCACACACCACCTGGTGTCATGCTTCATCATTGACCAGTCCTCGCCCCCTAAAACCTTGGTTTGATAAGGGGCGGGCATACACCTGACGACAGGGATGCACTTCTAAGACTAAGTGGGGGCCCTTAAAGAGAAATTGTGAAAATAAAATACCATTATAGATAACAAATTATATTTTAATTTGGATGGTATCTATATGGTCTTTAAAACCAAAGGTGCGGTGTACATGAGGAAATAATTATCCTCCCACCGCCGTGAGTAAAGTCGACATGTTTCTGCCTACCGGCCCAGTCGGGTCCATGGCTTTCATCAGGACTTACAAAAACTACTAAAGGCTCCACCCTTACCAAATCTATGGGAAAGGGAATCCACTGGGTGGGGTAAAAAGGTTTTTGTCACCCTCAACCTTCAGGAGATAAAAATTCCAAACCTGTAAAGTGAAAGGAAAAAGAAAAGAAAACTTTGTGTAGTATAATACGACAAAAATGGTCATACACAATTCGAACAGCCAACTACACGTACATTCTACGGTGAGTGGCTATAATGTGCTATTAATGTGTCAGGCATCAGTGCACAACACTCGTTAAAATCTATGGGAATTTTGTCCCGTATTTCTTACCCTAGTGGGGCATCTACTAGCCCCATAGGGGCCGTGGACGGTGAACCTATGAGGTTGCTGGCTGTCAACAAGAAGAAAATAATGTCAGAAGAAAGAACATTATTTCAGAAAGGTAGCGTCAAACTTTCACACAACAATCCACAGCTGTATTAGTCTAATTCAGATAAGACAAGGATCTGTCAGAAGGGCGCACAGGTCCCCAAGGTAACGCCCCAGGTCGTTCTTTTTTTTTTTTTTTTTGCACACACACACACTCTCTTACTGTAACTGGTAGTTCACTGCTCCTTGCACCTATGTCTGCACGGCTCAACCCCTTGTCGGTGAATGAGAGCGGGGGTGATCTCGCTTATATAGCGCATGCGCGTTCTTAATCTTATGCAGGTGTAAGTGGTGAGCTGTAATTTAGTAATTAGCCGTATTTCCGATGTCGTTTACTCCCGCTGTGTAAGAAAATGCCTGACCTGCCTGGTGCGATAACACGGTCCAAATATGGAGGTCCGGCAGAGTCCTCATGACGGTTTGGAGGCGCTGAGCCGTGATCGCTCCTGTGTATTCAAAGTGTATGTGCGCCTACTCCATAATGGTGCGCATGCGTTCCGGGAACTGGAAACTGTAGTTCTAAACCAAAGATGCCGATTAGGTCGATCGGCATGCCTTTTGTACACAGAGGTTAAACAAACATTCACTAATGCGCATGCGTAAAGTTTTAGCGGAGTAGTGTATCAGCAACCGCATATTCAAAGGATTGAAACACTAGTTTCCGTGCTAACACAGATGCTGACATCCGGCGAGTGTTAATTATTTGAACAGACCAGTGCACAAGGTTTAAGGGGGGGGGGAAACGTGCATACTAGAGGCTATGGGTAAATACCCAGGAACCCACTTGAACATAATCCCTGGGGTTTGAAAGGAAAAACCTTCAAATGCAGATATTGGTGTGATCTAATGTTATGTCTAATATACAACCGTGTTGTACAATAATTGTCTATCATCGATGGTATGTATAACTGGGTGAAAATAAGTATAAAACCACTATGTTCAGACTTTAATGGTAATATGGTGATGTTCCTCGTGTCAGACACATCTCCTTCATGGTGATGTTAACTAGGCGCACGTATAATAAATGATCTTAAATAGATGTCTGGGAATATCAAAAAGTTGTATTCCCAGACATCTATTTAAGATCATTTATTATACGTGCGCCTAGTTAGCATCACCATGAAGGAGATGTGTCTGATTCACGAGGAACATCACCATATTACCATTAAAGTCTGAACATAGTGGTTTATACTTATTTTCACCCAGTTATACATACCATCGATGATAGACAATTATTGTACAACACGGTTGTATATTAGACATAACATTAGATCACACCAATATCTGCATTTGAAGGTTTTCCTTTCAAACCCCTGGGATTATGTTCAAGTGGGTTCCTGGGTATTTACCCATAGCCTCTAGTATGCTACGTTTCCCCTTAAACGCTTGTGCACTGGTCTGTTCAAATAATTAACACTCGCCGAGATGATCAGCATCTGTGTTAGCACGGAAACTAGTGTTTCAATCCTTTGAATATGCGGTTGCTATACACTACTCCGCTAAAACTGCGCATGCGCAGTAGTGAATGTTTGTTTAACCTCTGTGTACAAAGGCATGCCGATCGACCTAATCGGCATCTTTGGTTTAGAACTACAGTTTCCAGTTCCGGAACGCATGCGCACCATTATGGAGTAGGCGCACGCACTTTGAATACACAGGACGATCACGTCAGCGCCTCCCAAAACCGTCATGAGGACTCTGCCGGACCTCCATATTTGGACCGTGTTATCGCACCGAGGCAGGTCAGGCATTTTCTACACAGCGGGAGTAAACGACATCGAAATACGGCTAATTACTAAATTACAGCTCACCACTTACACCTGCATAAGTTAAGAACGCGCATGCGCTATATAAGCGAGATCACCCGCTCTCATTCACCGACAAGGGGTTGAGCTGTGCAGACATAGGTGCAGGAGCAGTGAACTACCAGTTACAGTAAGAGAGTGTGTGTGTGCAAGAAAGAACGACCTGGGGCGTTACCTTGGGGACCTGTGCGCCCTTCTGACAGATCCTTGTCTTATCTGAATTAGACTAATACAGCTGTGGATTGTTGTGTGAAAGTTTGACGCTACCTTTCTGAAATAATGTTCTTTCTTCTGACATTATTTTCTTCTTGTTGACAGCCAGCAACCTCATAGGTTCACCGTCCACGGCCCCTATGGGGCTAGTAGATGCCCCACTAGGGTAAGAAATACGGGACAAAATTCCCATAGATTTTAACGAGTGTTGTGCACTGATGCCTGACACATTAATAGCACATTATAGCCACTCACCGTAGAATGTACGTGTAGTTGGCTGTTCGAATTGTGTATGACCATTTTTGTCGTATTATACTACACAAAGTTTTCTTTTCTTTTTCCTTTCACTTTACAGGTTTGGAATTTTTATCTCCTGAAGGTTGAGGGTGACAAAAAACCTTTTTACCCCACCCAGTGGATTCCCTTTCCCATAGATTTGGTAAGGGTGGAGCCTTTAGTAGTTTTTGTAAGTCCTGATGAAAGCCATGGACCCGACTGGGCCGGTAGGCAGAAACATGTCGACTTTACTCACGGCGGTGGGAGGATAATTATTCCCTCATGTACACCGCACCTTTGGTTTTAAAGACCATATAGATACCATCCAAATTAAAATATAATTTGTTATCTATAATGGTATTTTAATTTCACAATTTCTCTTTAAGGGCCCCCACTTAGTCTTAGAAGTGCATCCCTGTCGTCAGGTGTATGCCCGCCCTTATCAAACCAAGGTTTTAGGGGGCGAGGACTGGTCAATGATGAAGCATGACACCAGGTGGTGTGTGAGACCAGTCTTTCACTTTTTGTGAGTTGCCAGCACATACATCACAAATTTAGAGACATCTAGGTCAGTACACTAGGAGCGGCTCATTGTGTTTAAATGATTTATGTTGGAGGCTGCCTTCTCCTAGTACCCCGTGCCTCTTGTTCCCTCCCCGGAGTCTTCCTCTGGGATACATGTGGTTAGACAGTGCAAAACAACTGACAAGATGGCTGACACTGGCTACTGCTGTGGGGAGAACAAGGCCCTGCTGGCAACTGTGCACCAACCAACAGCAGGACACCACTGACTGACATCCTGAAAGACAACTTGCACTCCCTGCAATGGAAGCACGTTCCATGGTGGGATATCTGGCTGGGTGGGAAGGAGGACTCACAGCACTGACCATAGTCACCAGCAGCTCCACCCACACACCCCCTAACACAAACTACACACAACTCACCTGGGAGAAAGCATTGCCTCACACACCAATCAAATATCCCACAAAGAACCACAACCCTGGGTCATGCAGTGTGAAGCACAGGGACACACATGGGACTTGTAGCAAAACAAACCCCAGGATAACACTGTCAGCCATCTTGTCAGCACAGGCACACAACCCCACAGGGAAGCTGAGTCAAAAGGAAGGAAGCATGGGCATGCTGGGAAGGGGGTGGAGGCAAAAGCATGATGGGAGTGGTAGTCACAGCCCAACATCCCCCACCCACATGGCCCAGCAAGAACACACCCAAGCATGCACACCTCACAGGGAGTCAAAAGCCACTTCAAAGATGTCTGACACTGGTGCTCTGTTGTGGGGAGCACAAGGCCATGCTGGGAACTGGCCAACAACCAACAGCAGGACACCACTGTCAGCCATCTTGCCATTGCTGTCACACCCACACACAGTGAAGTACACTCAAAAGGAAGGAAGTATGGGCATGCTGGGAAGGGGGCTGGAGGCAATAGCATGATGGGAGTGGTAGTCACAGATATTGCTCACCCTCACAATGCGCACATCAATACCACCATGAACCATGCCCACATCACAGGGAGTGGAAAACAACTGACAAGATGGCTGACACTGGCTACTGCTGTGGGGAGCACAAGGCCCTGCTGGCAACTGTGCACCAACCAACAGCAGGACACCACTGACTGACATCCTGAAAGACAAATTGCACTCCCTACAATGGAAGCACGTTCCATGGTGGGATATCTGGCTGGGTGGGAAGGAGGGCCGGATGTCAACCAAATACAACCAATGCAGACCATGTACACACCCCAACATTCACATGGAAATGCCCAAATAATGCAGGACAATGTGCTACACCAATATCAACCCCTGACTGTGACAACTTAGGACAATGCAATGTACAGGCCCGCATCCAGAGGCACAGTCACAACTGTCAGGTGTGTCAACCATTGATGCCTGCAGAAACATAACATACATTGTGTGTGTCTCCCAAAAACAGGTGATGATGGGGACACAGCAGCAGACGCTGAGGAGTCCCCGTCCCAGGCTCAAGAGGATACGGAGCTCACTGGTGTGGAACAGCCTCTGCCCTCCTCGGATGAAGAAGACCAACCTGGCACCTCCGGAGCAGAGTCATCATGCAGCACCAGCAGGACCACCAGCTGCACCCTCTGCACCCACCCCTCCAACGACTGTCAACACACATACCACCCCTGCCGACATGGAAAGACCAAGGAGCACCACCACCACCAGCACAGGGACCCTGGACCAACGTGGGGCCATGGATACCAACACCACCAACAACCCCCAAGGGGGCCCAGGGTCACCTGTGCGTGCCACCTCAGGTACTGCACGTGTCGCCAGGGGTGGTGGGAGGGGTGGGAGACATAGGTCACTGATCGCAGAGGGGTCTGGACTGCATGATGAGCCACAACTGGCACGCATAGCCGATGCGTACCAGTCCAGCACCGGAGAGCTCAGCCAGGTAGTGGGGCTCCTCAGGGACATTAAACAGCAGCAGGCTGCCCATCATGCCCGCTTGGACTCACACATGTCCCGCGTGGAGTCCAAGTGGGACACACTGCAAGAGATGACGGCGGTGCATAGGGACATATTACAATGCCTCCGCCAGATGAGCAGCAACCAGTCAACACCTCCCTGTGTGCCCACAACATCTGCTGCTGAAACAACTGCAACTGCCACAGGGAGGGAGGATGACTCTGGCGGAGAGTCCCCTGCACCCCAGCAGCCTGCACTTGAGGCTCCCCCCCCAAAGAAGAGGGGCCGTCCGAGGAGGGGCAAGTGAGAGGCCGATGGCCATGTGCAACCCCAGGAAGCCAAAACCTGTTCTGGATAATCACCTTTGTGCGCAAACTGTTCACCCTGTTGACTGCAACACAACTCTCCCACATGACATGGGGAGCTCAAGTTGGACCAATGTCTCAGATGACTGTGGACTTTACTCTGGACATTTCTGCTACCAGGACTTCCAAATCATCTAGGAACTTTGGATTACAATCACAATGTACAGCACCCACCATCCTGTGCACTATACTCACACATGTATGTCAATAAACTCACTAATACACCATACTTGCCTCTGTTGTGATTCCTACGTTGTCTCTGAAGTGGCGATGATGATCTGGCAAATGACACTGTGCATGCTAACTGCTACAGCAAGTACAACACCGGCATGTGAGTCATGGCGACGTCACACATATGAGGGAGGCAAACCACCAGGGCTACACAACACATACACACCATGGCCATCTGACTCATCGCCTACACTGATGTTGCCAGGAAATACGTTGCATTGCACAGACCCAACACCCATTTACAGTCTGTGTTAACTAGCCCACTGGTGCAGTAAGCAAATGTCAGTCAGATGTGTGACCACAGACAACGCACATCACAAAGTGAAGCACAGGTTTATTACACATTTGCAACATGTTGTAACCACCACAGATGCAAGGTAATCCCACCTGGCAGCGGGCACACAGTCAACAAGTGTAGAAGGAAGGAAGTCCATGGGTGTGGTGCACATCACCTGTAGGGACACGACAGCTACCACCCTGGAAGTCGAATCACGGTGTCGGGGATCACAGTTGACCAAACGACTCTGAAAGTACCCTGTGAAGGACAGAAATGACACACAGTCAAAAGCACTGAAGAACAGGACAGAACTGCAATACTCATGCCCAATACATGTCACAAGATACCCACCCAGAACCAAGTTAGCATGTCGACACTGTTGGGGAGTACAGACTACCTGTAAGGACACATCGCTACACGCATACAGTCATGTAGCACATGGACACACTCAAACAGCACCAGAGCACCACCAACACATATCATGCAAACTCACATCAGTTACATGACATCTCTGGATACTTACATTCAGCTGAAGAAGTTGGTGATGAGCTGTGTGCGGACATCACCATCATCATCATCATCATCACTGGCATCGTGGTCCAGGCCAGGATCCTCCACAGGTGGCGGACGTTGGTCATCGTCATACAGGATGAGAGGCAACTCCTTCCGCACTGCCAGGTTGTGTAGCATGCAGCAGACGATGACAATCTTGCACACCTTTGCCGGGGCATATGGGAGGGACCCTCCTGTCTTGTCCAGGCAGAGGAAGCGGCTCTTCAGGAGACCAAATGTCCGCTCAATCACTCTCCTCGTCCGACCATGTGCCTCATTGGAGCGCATCTGGGCTGGTGTCACAGGGTTCCTGAGGGGCGTCAGCAACCACGGCATGTTGGGATATCCGGAGTCACCTGCATACAGACAATTGCACATTAGCTGAGTTGGAAAAGAGGGTGGAACACTACATTGCAGAACACACACAATGGTACAAAGTCAGTACACACCAACAAGCCAGGCACGCTGGTTCCGCATCTGTGACATCATCCTCGGGATGCGACTACTCCTCATCACGTAGGCATTGTGTGCAGAACCGGGGAAACGGGCACACACGTGTGAGATGGTCATATCTGCAAGACAGACCACCAGTGCATTGACCGAGTGGTAGTGCTTGCGGTTCCTGGATGCCTGCTCCTGGGCCTGTGGTGGTACCAAAGCCACATGTGTCCCATCAATGGAGCCAATGACATGCGGCATCCTCCCCAGGGCATAGAAGTCACTCTTCACGTCATTGATTTGCTGGAGTCTAGGGAAATAGATGTACTGGTTCAGGTATATCAACATAGCCTCCAATACATCGCGGAGCACACGGCTGAACATGGTCTGTGACATCCCACCAGCAGTCGCCAGAGTGTGTTGAAAGGTACCAGTGGCAAAGAAGTGTAGGGCTGCCATCACCTTCACCTTGGGGGTCAGCGCTGTAGGGTACGGCCGGCCAGGTTGCAGGTGTGGTGCCAAGCGCACTGCCAAATCATCAATCAGCTGCCTGGTGAAGCGGTACCTTCGGATGCTGTCACGTTCCACCATCGTTGCCAGGTCAGGGAATGGTCTATGGACAGCTGGTGCCCTGCAGTGCATAGGTGAACAAAGAAAGATTGTCACTCACCCCACATATGTGGCATTGTACACACTCAATATCACACGATACATCCTTATGAGGCACAAGTACATGATGTGTGCAGTTCCGTAAGGACATGTATGGCACATACATGGCCAACATCCAACATCACAGTTCAACAAGTGGCATCAATAAGTCCCAGGTTGTGCCATTGGGTATCATGAGGACGTGTCACATTTCCCATTTCCTGCTGCCACGTTAAAAACACACCCCACAGTGACATGTGAGGACAGATGTGCCCCAGGCATCACAGCCCAACGACAGGTAGATTCCCAGGGACCCTGTATTGCCACATGGACACTGGCATGACATGGCGTATCATGTATACACCACAGCAAAACAACCATGACCCCCACAGGTAGTGGTCCCTGTTGTCTCGGCAGGACAGACATGGACGTCTGTGACACACACACGCACAACATCAAAGTCCATGCACAAACAACGTGGATGTGGAGACTGTCTCCCATTGTGCACATGAAATCCGAGACATTGTAAACACAACATGCACACAGACTGTGGAGGACCATCACTATTGTGCCAATGGGTCACCCTGGGTTAAACATACCGTCCCACATGGGACTCAGGGGGCAAGTGACATGACATACACATACACCACCGTGAAATGTGACCATGCCACATGCTCAGATATGAACAGTTGCACATCACAGTGGTCATGTACACGAAACACCAAGGATACTGTCCCCATGAACACGTGCACAGCCTGTGGGTGGCTGCCCCAAGTGACACCCACAGAACAACATGTTCACCCCCATACACGGAATAGGTAATGCAGCCTTACATGCCTTAGGATACAGTTTGGACAGGCTGTGGTGTTGTAGGTGTGCCCCTCACTCCCTGGGAAGTATATGTGGCTGGCATATGTTCACCTGTGACAGGCATGGTGACATATGCCAGTGACATGTACAGGGACGCGTTGGACAGCAATGGACCGATCAGGTGCGTCACACATTGGCCATTGCATTCAATGTGTGCTGGTACGCGTTGTATTCACAATACGCGTTGGACAGCAATGGACCGATCGGTGCGCACACATTGGCCTTTGCATTCAATGTGTGCGGGTACGCGTTGTATCCTAGGTACGCGTTGAACAGCAATGGACCGATCGGTGTGCCCGGCCGGCCCATTGCATTCAATGTGTGCAGTACGCGTTGTATCCTGGGTACGCGTTGAACAGCAATGGACCGATCGGTGTGCCCGGCCGGCCCATTGCATTCAATGTGTCGGGTGCAGCGTTGTATCCTAGATGCACAGCGTTGATCAGCAATGGACCGATCGGTGTGCCCGGCCGGCCCATTGCATTCAATGTGTGCGGTGCACGCGTTGTATCCTGGGTGCCGCGTTGAACAGCAATGGACCGATCGGTGTGCCCGGCCGGCCCATTGCATTCAATGTGTGCGTGTACGCGTTGCATCCGGTGCACGCGTTGAACAGCAATTGACCGATCAGTGTGCCCGGCCGGCCCATTGCATTCAATGTGTGCGGTGCACGCGTTGTATCCTGGGTACGCGTTGGACAGCAATGGACTGATCGGTGTGCCCGGCCGGCCCATTGCATTCAATGTGTGCGGGTACACGTTGCATCCCGGTGTACGCGTTGAACAGCAATGGACCGATCCGGTGTGCCCGGCCGGCCCATTGCATTCAATGTGTCGCGGTGCACGCGTTGTATCCTGGAGTACGCGTTGAACAGCAATGGACCGATCGGTGTGCCCGGCCGGCCCATTGCATTCAATGTGTGCGGGTACGCGTTGCATCCCGGGTACGCGTTGAACAGCAATGGACCGATCGGTGTGCCCGGCCGGTCCATTGCATTCAATGTGTGCGGGTGCAGCGTTGTATCCTATGTACGCGTTGAACAGCAATGGACCGATCGGTGCGCACCCATTGGCTATGGCCTGGCCTGGCAACGGACGCGTTTTCAAATTTTGAACGAGTCTGATGCTGGAAATTCAGTTGGTCACCCACAACAATGTTGCAAATTCATGGGTGTCATGAAGTTGAACTTTTGAAGGATGCTGTGGGCGTGTGTAAGTGGTGCAATTCCATGGATTGGCCAGATTCAGAAGATGCTAACGACTTGGACCTATCACTTTGGACACATGGGACAGTAACTGCCTCTGCAGCACACATATAATGCTGGCTGTTCCCCTGAGAGCTCACTTGCCTGCACTACATGCTCCAGGACGACATCTGCCACCACCACTGCTGCTGTATCTGCACCCTCTGGACCCTGCAATGGCGACACTGTGGAGAGAGCCCCAGCCTTCAGCACTGAGGAGAACCAGGCCCTGCTGGACAGCCTCCTTCCACAGTACAGCAAGCTGTATGGGAAAGCAGGGGAGCAGGTGAGTGTTCTGTCCACTGCCTTCCTAAATGTGCATGTTGTCTGACTAGCAAGGCTAACAGTCTGCACGCCACTGGCTAGCAGGCTCACTGAGTAGTTGTCACCCCCCATAGTGTGTAGTTACATGCACTGGACAGGTATAGTGC
>CAWUFW010021696.1:0-114048 GCA_963921515.1 Calotriton arnoldi | reverse complement strand
TAGTTGCGACTCTCAATTTGCGAGTCGCAATTAAGGAATGTTTGGGAATCGCTAATTTTATAGCGATTCCTACATACATAGGCTTTTGCAATTCCTTAATTGCGATTCCTTAATAATCGCAATTAAGGAATCGCAAAAGCCTACATTGATGCATGTGCCCAATAGTCTTTTAGGTATCCAGGTGGCCTACGACTTCTCGAACATCTTACCCCCTGGAAACTCGCTCCACTTTGGCCTTGAGACATACCCCCACTTTCTGAAAGTGGGGGCATAGTACCATTGTCACACCCCCATCAACATTTTCACCATTAGACATGTCAGCATCTCCTATGTCTTGTGCCAAAAGATATCCACTACCCCGACACTGCACTTTCTCACCAATTTCACCACCCTCTGATAAAGAGCCACTCACAGAGATTCCACTTTTCACCACTCTCTAACACAACAAAATGATGAAAAACATTCTTGACCTTAAACAGCCCTTTGAATTTTGAGAGACTTCTGCCGTGCCTCCCCGTTTTGAGTTTGACAAAAGCTCCTATTCTGATGTGACCCTCTACAACAGAAGGATCATACATGTGAAACATACTACTCTCACCACTGTTCGACATCCACTTTTTTATCCACGCAGGAACTAATTTAGTATCTGGGGATCTTCCACGCATCAATTCAAAAGGAGACTTTACACTGTGAACTTGCTTAGTGGTGCGATATGCCCACACCATCTCATCACCATTTTCTACACAAAGCCACCATTTACACTCACCATATGAATTATACCTTTGACAACTCTGTTAGCCCTCTCACAGAGGCCATTTCCTTGTGGGTTGTACAAAGAGGTGCAATGGTGGATAACACCACAACTCTTCAAGAAGGTTTGGATATTGTGTGAAACCAACTGTGTTCCATTGTCAGTAATGAGGACAGATGGAACCCCTTCTTCATGGAACAAACTACCTAAGTACATTATTGATCTCTCAGTCGTGATCTCTCTCACCAACGTTGCACACAACCACTTGGAAAATACGTCTATCACCACAATGGCAAATGTGTTGTGAAAAGACAATTCGCCCATGGGGCCAATGAAATCTAAGCAAATGCTATGCAATGCTTTACCCTAGTGATGGGTCCCTAATGTGACACATCACAGTTTTGTAGCCCACCTTTAATCTCTTTTCTCCCTTCTTGCAAACAGTACACCTTTCAACCCATGACACCTCTTGCTCATCCATGCCTGCCCAACAAATATATGTTTTAAGGCAGCATTGTGTTAGAGTTTGTCCCAAATGACCTTCGTGCGCAAGCGCCAACAATTTTTTTCTCAACCCAAAAGGTGGGACAAACCTATTTCCCACATCAAAATGTTCCCTCCGCAAAAAGACAACTCATCCAATAGCTTAATGAAAGGAAGCACAGACATAGCAACACAACTCTCCCTCCTAGATCCAAAATTAAACAAACTTATCACCATTTTGAGAACATCATCTGCCTCCATTTTCTGATGCTATTCTTCAGCAGTAAATGCCCCTTCCCCAACCATGACCACATCTTCCACAGAAGCAACGGCACCATTGTTTTCAGAATTTGAAACAGGAGGCCCATCAACAACTTTCCAGTCTACAGACAATCTGGATAAGCAATCTGCCTGAGAGTTTCTCCAGCCATGAACATGTTCAACTTCGTACTAGTATTCCTGGAGTTTTGCAGCTAATCTTGCTAATCTAGCGGAACCTTTGCCAGACCCACCAGAGGACAAGATTTTTACCAGGGGCTTGTGGTTAGTCCAAGTAAGAGTGTTGTACCCCACACGTACCTGCGAAAGTACTCCACACCCCAAGCCGCAGCCAGTGCCTCCCTTTCTATTACAGAATAGTTCTGTTCAGTATTTGTAAGCATTCTGGATGCACCAATTCAATGGCACTGAGCAAGCTTTTCTTTGGTTTAATGCCCAACACCGAAATTGTATACCCCAAATACTCAATTTTTTTTCAACCAGGAATGAGCACCAATATGGCTGCCGTGCGTGGTCCCGTACGGTACGTCAGACGTTAAGGGTGCACTGGGATGAAGATCAAGGCATAGACAACTGATGTAAAGAACGTTTGCTTACTGGACCATTCAATATGGCCGCTGTACGTAGTGCCATAACATGCAACTGGTAAACCGCACAGTCATGTGAGTATAACGTCACGGTCCAGCATAGAGTGCCGATGTCATTGCTTTGTGAGTAAGGTATGCACTACTTAATGCAATTATATGTACTCTTACCCGACCATGTTCTGAAATATTCATTGAGAGGAACAGCTGTGTGGGGGCTAAAAAAACACTTTTGCCGATATCTTCTATACTTATAGTTGTCCATTTCTGTTACGCTCCGTTCCTGTACTAGACTTCACATGGATGGACGTGTCCTTGAATTCCTCCTGATCAGCAGTCCTTGTGGAATCAGTGCTAAAATCTGTTGTAAAGAAGATGATGGACACTCCGAGCAGGTAAGGATCACTTTCTTTTTTTGATGGAGACACCAACAAAACGGACACTTCTCAGCTGGCCGGAGGATGAACTGACCATGTCACTTTTGAAAGCAACGTAGAACATAACCACCTTAAAGTTCTACAAAGGAGGAGAACCAATGAACATAGCAAAAACACTATAACATAAGTACAACACAGGCGTAACAAGAAATGTTTACATTTCTGCTAATTTCTTACACTTTCCGCGTGTGCTACATTCTGCAGCACACATAGAACAAGGAAAATGCCTTTCTTGGTTGTTTTTTTGCAGGAAGGTGCACTTTTCTGCTCAATAGCAATCTTACTAGCAACATAGATACCCTTGAACCATGGTGCATGGACAAGAATGCACCGTATCTTGTAAATACAGTGCATTCCTGTGCTTTTGAATTGGTGTAGGGCAGCTCAGCAAAATGACTTGCAGCACTGTCCTATACCATTTCTTTGTAAAATACCCCCCACTTTCCAGTGTAAAACCTGTTTTACGCTGGAAAATCACTTGAAAGTAACACAAAGCAGTGCACAGCGATGCTTGGCATTACTTAGCACCAAGGGGCGTACCATGAGTGATGCATGGGGGTCCCCATGCAACCACCCAAGGTTTCCTTCGCTAAACGCTATTTACTTAAAAGAGTAGACAAGATTTAGAGTCAGAAAATAGTGCCCATTTCCGAAAGGCACTATAAAGGAGAATTTTTGCATTTGTGATGCAGTGTAGAGCACATATACAAAGTGGGAACATGTTTAAAGTTAGCCTAAGCATAGTATTTTGTTCTGGAAGGGTATCCTTCCAGTACAAAACTAATGCTAGACTCACAAAGACAGCCGCACATTTCTATGCCGGCATCAGGTATAGGGAGGAGAGTGCCATATTTCTGTAAATATGGCACTCTCCTGCTCTCTTCTCACGCAGTGCAGCATTTGCAGCTGCTGCACTGTGCTGCGTGGCAACCTCCCCAGAGATTTAGGCCATTCATCCCCTCACAAGTGCCTCTTTTGGTTCTATGTACTCATCAGTCATAAAACCCACGTTATCCAGTCATGCCAGGACCCCAGCTATGCTATCCGTTCCAGGTAAGGAGCTTGCAATCCATGAGGAATTATTCATATGTGCAGTGCGCTGGCTTGTCTCCTTGGTTTTTGACATTCACTTCTAGCAAGAGCAGCATCAAAGTGCTTCTAAAGGCACGATTTTGGTCAAGAGCTTAGAAACAGCTAGAGTAATGTTCAATCACAGCCAGGGCAGGGCAACATCAAAGCCAACAGGCCTCATTTTCTGCACTATGTTCTCTTCAGAGAGATCACAAGAAGACTACCTCCACATCGGGCTTGCAATCGGGGGTCACAAAACTCGTTCTCATGGGATGCCTTTGATATCTCTGAAACACAATATTTCCAACTGCATGGACTCACTTCTAGATTTTTCACCATACTCAGTTGAGTTTTCAGTAAGTATATTTTTTCCTGGTTGGCAGAATTAAATGTACTCTGCAGGGGGATATGTGGGAAGTAGTTCCACTCGCCCAGGCACATTGGCCCTACATATCACAGGATGCTTGTTAATTATAACTGGTTAATTGAGGTAATACATTTTATCCTGGTGTAAAGATGTGTATGTAATGTGAACAGTAGCAGAATTGATTTCCTCCATTCACTGCCATGGAAGAAAAACTCGACTACAAAAGACCATTTTTAAAATGTTTACACCTGGGAAAAGTACATGGTATATGATTATAAGACTTCAATTGGTTTCGTAAAAGGCACAAGAATTCAGATTGATTTTCTAAAACAATTCTTCTTCTGCCGTGCATGCTTCTATATAACTGATTTAAATATTGAATCTGCCGTGCAAAAAACTGAGATTATGCCATTCTGTGGCACAAAATTCTTGTAATGATTTTGAGTGTGTATTATTGCCTTCATCCACGTTAAAGGGAATATTGAGCTTCAAGCACTGCAAGCAACAAACGTCTATCCTTTTTGTTACTGAAAAACAATAAATGAATCACCACGTACTTACATGATTTGTTAAATCCTCTTAGGAGAGTTCCCTTGTGATTTATTTCTTTAGGACAAATAATTTTGGGACCATAGAAAGCTTTGAAAATCTTCCCTTTTCAGATTATTGATACCTTGCTGAATCTTTCGATTCAAGGGTAATCTTTCTTCTGATGATTGCCTAGCAAGCAGATCCAAACAAAAGATTGTCTTAGTGAGTTTTTCATGAAATTTACCGAATCGTTGCAAAGCTTTTTGCACTGATTCATTAAACAAACATGTTATTGGGGAAGAAAGTCCCAGGTATAATAGTTGACATTGGTATGAATACAAATCGCATTTTCCTCTGTCAGCTGCTTACACCAGAGTCATCTTAAGGATTTTAGGGGCCCTGGGACAAAAGTAATTCAGGGGCTCCAACTCAGTACAACTCAGAATTTATTATGCAATTTCAGCTCGTTTATGCACTCATCAACTTTGATTGTATCATTGACTACTCTCTTCTTTGTCCAGCCTACATCTTGCCCAACATTAGACCAAATAGTCTCTCTTTGACTGGCCAGCATCAGATAAACAGAAAGATTGTCTTCTGAACCAGCCTGTTACATGTGGTGCTTTGAATGTTGTCTCATCGTTTGGCCTGTGCATATGGTGGGTGTTTTTTGTTTACTGCACTCCAGTTTCCACGTGAGGAACCAGGACTCCATGTAAGGTGGCAGTAGGCTGGGATCGAACTTGACCAACAGCGGATCCATGTAGATGGTGCAATCAAGGAGGAATCATATAATGCCGCACAGCATATTGACATGATGGCCTGCCACATAAGCAGAAAGACTAGTGGTCCAACCAAGCCTTCTACCCACAGTCTATGTTGTTACACTGCAGTTAGTCTTTCAGAGCAATTCGGGTACACGGTGCTGATGGGTACTTTTGTTTACTACACTGCCTGTGCTGTGAGCTACAGGGGTTCAGAGTCAGAAGGCAGCAATCTGTGATCACACCACCTGGCCACAGCCCCAAAAGGACAATGCAATCATAGAGGAAACCCACCATGCCAATCTTTGCTGCACAGTAAGGACCATAGCTATTAAGCCCTCCATTGCCATTGTATCATGTAAGGTGATGCAAGGGCTTAATTGAAATTTTGAAAGCCACACAAAGCCATCTTGTATGGTCCTGCATGGCTTGGTAAATCCAAAGTAACGAAAGGCAGTGTAAGTCACCGATTCTGACCCTGTAGGTGTGGGTTTCTATAATGCTGATCTACCTGGTCCTGGTCCGGTTGGTCCTGTTCATAATGGCTATTGTCTACCTGGACTGGTCCCATGGTCTTCCCCCTCTGGTCCTCCTGGCTTTGGTGCTTCTGACTTGACACTATTTCACTGGGCATTTTCATCCTACTCATGGCCCTTTTAGTCTTCCAGGATTTTATCCTTCTTTTCATGGTCCGTCTCACTCTTATAATCTTGTTTTGGTCCTGATTCTTCTCCTGATCCTGGTTTTCTTGTCCTTAGCCTTCCTGGCCCTGTTTTCTTCCTATACTTAATCCTCCTGATCATGGTCCTCCTTCAGGTCCTGACCTTATTCTTAGTTCTTTTGGCCCTGGTCCGCTTCCTGGCACTCCTATGCATAGTCCTGGTCTTCTTTTTCCTCTTGTTCCTAATAATACTAATCATCCTCCTGCTGGCCTCCCTGGTCTTGGTCTCTACAGTCCTGGGATCCCTGGTCCTGTTGCTCCTCTCCCAGTTTCACTTGATTTAGTCATTCTGTTCTTCGTTGTCCTGGTGCCAGTGACTCTACTGGTTTTGATGCAATGAGCTGGGTACCCTTGGTCCTTGTGCTTCTGGACTCCTCAATTCTGATCATTTTAGTGCTGTCCTGGATGACCTTGGCTCTGGCTCCCTGGTCCTTATCTGACTGGTCTTGTTTCTTTTGCACCTGCTGATCCTTGTCCTCTTGGGTGTCCTGGACCTCCTGGCCTTGATCTTCCTGATACTCCTGATACTCCTGGTTATAATCCTTTTTTAGTAGGTTC
The DNA here is from genome assembly GCA_963921515.1 of Calotriton arnoldi. Classification (NCBI taxonomy): domain Eukaryota; kingdom Metazoa; phylum Chordata; class Amphibia; order Caudata; family Salamandridae; genus Calotriton; species Calotriton arnoldi. The sequence goes on along the minus strand of CAWUFW010021696.1, from coordinate 107,502 downwards.
TGCTTGTCCTTCTGGTTCAAGTACCCTTGGTTCCTGCTGGTGTTCCTTATTCTGCTGGTGATCCTGGTGGTATTGTTGATCACAGTCTTGCTGCTGTTCCTCCATCTGGTCCTCAACCTTCTATGCCTTTGTACAGCCTGGTACCATCTCCAAGTTTGTCAGGTTAATATTTTTTATTTCCATCAGCAGCTTCTTGTCTTTAATGCTGTATGAGTGAGGAAGGCAAAAAAGAAAGAAAAAGAGAGCACAGTAGGAACCCTTCTCAACATTCCTTTTTAGGTATGGCCTCAATATAGGTTTAACTGATTTGCCAGCCTCATGCACTGTCTGTATGTTTGCAGATTCCTGGTATTTGTTTAGTGCAAACATAGGTATAAGTCAGGAGACCACTGTACAGGGTTAAGGGAAAACAGACAGTCAACAAGTGATTGAAGAGTTGGTTGGGTTCTGAGAGCAGACAAGAACTGTTATTGCTTCATGATGTAGTATTCTTCAAAGAGGTGCATCACTAGCTCTTTTTTACATTATAGAAATTTTGGAGCAGTCCAAATTGATAAAAGAATGTTGTTCCAGAATGATCTTTGTTACATTGATGGAGTATGTCGTCTGCCTTATTTTTTTTTTTCTGCACTTCATTGCATTTACTCTGATGAGTTGAGGGCCTCTGGAGATGGTGAGCATATCAGCTCGACCATGTTGGCTTTCTGATGTAGCTGATTTTAGTGATTTAAGGGTACAAGTCAGCAAAGGGACCCTATAGACTTTCGTCAAGATGTTGTGGCATGCAGTATTGCCACCATCTAGGGGCAAGAATACGAGGGCTTGAAAAGCAGCTCTGAAATTGCATTCCAGTAGCAGCAGTTTACCCTACATTTCTCCTTCATTCCTCACTACCCCAAAGCCAGCCCACCCCACAACACCATTTTCTCTGCTAGATAGCATCAACAGTAACAATGTCTACCCTGTAATTTCTCTCTAATGGCCATCTCCTTGGGTGCATCGCTAAGAGTCTAAGCCCAGATCTACTAATATTTGACGTGACACAGCAACCAAAGATGCTGAGCTGTGTTGCATCAAAGGGAGAAAGAAAAAATGCACCATATCTAGTAAGATATTGTGCATTTTTCTCTCGCTTAATTCTGGCGCACTTTTGGTTGCTATGCACCAACGCATACACTCTTGCCAACATACACAGTGCCAGAGTATTTGCACTTTTTAAAGCATAGTTTTTTTACTGGAAAGGAACCCTTCCAGTACAACAACTATTCTTCAAGATTGTCCCCACTTTATATGTGTGCTGTACAATGCAGCACCAATGCAATGTGTGGAAAATAAGGAAAAATTAAAATATTTCTCCTTTTTACTTTTGCCTTGAGAAGAATCCCTGCCTATGAGTGCTAGTAGATAAGGATTTGAGTCAAAACCCCTGGGAGGTTGTGTGAGAACATGCCTCCTTGATGTAAAGTAGCACAAAATAGTGCGTAGTGCAAATTTACCTTACTTTGGGAACCATTCCAACACAAATCTGGGTTTGCGTTGGATAGTAAATCCCACCTCAACACTTTGCACTGGATTTATGCTTCTGTTTTTTTATTCAACCCCATGCAAAGCATTAGTAAATCTTGGCCATAGTGTTCTACCTCCCAATTTTATGTCCTGGCCCCATCTAACAAGTGTAACATCCACAGACCTTTGTCAAAACAATGTTGCAATCTTCTAAAATCCAGGTTTTTGCAAAAATTAAGATCCTTCTCCAGTGCCATTGAAATCTCACCTCACCACACAAGTTAAAAAAAACTGCAGGAAAAAGGATTAAGTGTAAGGAGAACAGGGGATGGGAAGAGACAGAAAAACCAAGAGGTATCGAGATGCACCTTCCTTTCACTGATGTCCACCATCTGGGCCTTCACGAATCTTCCAACGGGTGGCACAATAGTGACAACCTTTGAAGAAAATAATGCATTAGAAGGGAAACCATATGGGAAAAAATGACACTACAATTCGAGAAAAGACCTGTCTTAACATTAACAAATTGACCTTTACCTAAAACGAACTTCCAAAATTAATTCACCATAAGAAGTTACAATCATAATAATATCAGTGAAACCTCAATATTTGTGATTGCATAACAACCCAAAATCACTCACATGCCTACCTAATCAGATTTAAAGTACCAAGTCTATATTAAAACAAAAAGTCCCAAAAATACAAAAAATATAATTCTTAATCCTTGCAGGTCGAGGTATTCTCCCATTGCAATGGTTCTCCTGACTGAGTTTTTCCAGATTATTACCAACAGAACAAATAGTTTTAAATGTCTCTTGTCTTGTTCACCAACCTTTTCTCTGCAGAGCCTTACTTTATCATTGAGTCAAACTCAATAATGACTTCCTTATTGGCTCAAAGTTTGAATTGTTCTTTTATTCTCTTCTCATGAGTGCAGGAGCAAAGAAGCGGTCAAAACATTAAAGATACTTGGAGATTGATTCTATAGGAGTGAAGAGATATCGGAAATGCTGAGAAGGGTGACAACATACATTTAAAAGCTAGAAGCTAGATCCAGATTACTATCTCTGATGGAATAGAAACCAAGCAACATTTCTGCATGACAAGCACCAACCAGCCACCTTTTCTCAGATGGTGCCATTAATCTACTCAACCTTTGTAGGACATATTACTCCAGGAGCAAGTGTGAAGAGATTTTGCCTAATCTGGTTTTGAGTGGGCAAACTTGTTTCAAAGGTTGGAACAATAGAATCACCTCTGGACAATAGGGCATAGTTGGCCCACTGATTTCCCTAAACGTTTCAAGCATTTCTTCACAGTAGTTGAAGATTCTAAGACCGGACCAAAGTATATGAGTCAGAGACCTCAGTTTTCCTCATCCTCTCCACCTGCTTACGTGCCCAGCTGTGTCAACAATGTGAAGCTTGTACAGAGTGTAGCACCATCTATATGTGATTTAAATAAGATTCTTCCAACCTCCTTCATGTGTGTTAAAGTTGCTTGTTCTCTTTACAATGCCTCCATTGGTCATCATATAAAGTATATTCCCAGCTGTTTTGCCCACAATGACTATATATCTATATCTGTCTATCTATCTATCTATCTATCTATCTATCTATCTATCTATCTATCTATCTATCTATCTATCTATCTATCTATCTATCTATCTATCTATCTATCTATCTATCTATCTATCTATCTATCTATCTATCTATCTATCTATCTATCTATCTATCTATCTATCTATCTATCTATCTATCTATCTATCTATCTATCTATCTATCTATCTATCTATCTATCTATCCATCTATCTATCTATCCATCTATCTATCTATCTATCTATCTATCTATCTATCTATCTATCTATCCTTCTACCTATCATTCTATCTATCTAAATATATATATAGTTCAAGCCCCTGCTCCCTAATTACAGCCCTGTGTGGCCATTGTTCTGCCACTGCCCTTCCTGCCTGCCCTGAACAGTTAGCTTGCTGCCTCATCTACATTCTCCCCACCCTCTGATGTCTGAGTCCATTAACCAGCCCCCTCCCTCCTGCCCTGCTTGGCCTGATGTGCTGCCACTGCCCTCCATTTAGCTCGATGTCCCTGCCCACTCCTCCTGCCCTCCATTGCCCAATTCTATATCCCATCATTGCCCTCCTGCTTAGCCTCAGTGCCTAGCTTGCTTCCTCTTCTCTCCTTTCCTCTGCCCTCTGATGTCTGTGTGCATGCCCCTGCTCCTTCCTTTCTGCCCACATGTTGCATGGACCTGCCACTGACCATCCTATCTACTCTGAGTGTTCTGTTGAGCTGCCACTGCTGCTCTTACCTGCACAGCTTGGTCAGATGGCTACCACCTGTCCCTACCACCTCCACCCTGCCTGCCTGAGTTCCATGCCCTTATTCCCTCCCTCCTGTCCTCCATGGTCCATTTTGCTGGTTCGCCCTTCTGTCCTTCTGCCCTTCATGCTCTGTTGTGCTGCAACTGCTCCTCCTGCCTACCCTGTGTGGTCTGTTGTGAAGCCCCTTCCCCTGCCCTCTCTTGTCTGTGTCCAGCCCCTACCCCTTCCTTCAGTCCTCAATGGTCCTATGTGCATCCCCCTTCCCCCTCCTTCTTGCACACCATGGCGATTGTGCTGCACCAAACCCCCACCTGTGCCATGCATGGTCTTCTGTGCTGCCACAGCCCCTCCCACCTGCCCTGTGTGGTCAACTTGCTGTCCCTGACCCACTCCCACCTTCCCTCCATTGTCCGTGTGTATGCCATTATCGCCTCACTGTTGCCCTCCATGGGGTGTTGTGCTTTCAGTGCTCGTCCCACCTGCCTTCCTTGCCCAGCTTGCTGCACATGCCCTGCCCACTTTCCCCCTGCTCTCCGTTTTGAATGTGCAGACCTCTATTCCCTCCCTCCTGCCTTGTCTGGTCTGTTGTTGTGCCCCTGCCCCCTCCCTCCTGCCCTTCATGGTCTGTTATGCTGTAACTGTCCCTCCTGTATGTCCGGTATGGTCAGCTTGCTGCCCTTGCCTCTTTCCCCTCTGCTCTCTGTTTTCCATGTGCCTGGCCCTAGCCCCTCCCTGTTGCTTTCCATGGTTTGTTGTTCTGCACAGCCATCCTGCTTGCCCTGTGTGGTGTATTGTGCTGCTGCAACCCCTGACACCTGCCCTGTAAGGTCACTTTTGTGCCCCTGCCCATCTCCCACCTGCACTCTGTTATTCAAGTACATGTCCCTACGGCATTCCTCCTGCCCTCCTTGATCCAATGTACTATACTTGCCAACATTTTGAAGTTGGTAAGAAGGAGATTTTGAAAAAAACCTGGGGAATTAATTTTACCCACTGACTTACATTGGAAAAGAGGAGATTTTAGGCAGGAGACACAGAAAAAAAGCCTTTTGGGATTAAAACGACGGAAGTCTCCTGCTTGAATCAGGTCTGTTGGCATATATGGTTGTACTGAGACTGCCTTAATAGTGTATTATATTGCCACAGCCTCTCTTGCCTGTCCTGCATGGTTGGTTTGTTGCCCCTGCCACCCTTTTCCTCGCCCTCCATGGTCTGTTGTGCTGCCACTGCCTCTCCCTCTGCCCAGCGTAGTCAACTTGTTGCCCCTGCCCCCTTCTCCCTGCCCTCAATTTTACGAGTCCATGCCCCTGACCTCTGCCTCCCAACAGTATTCTAATGAGCAACTAGGGGCCGTAGTACAGAGAGTGCCCCGAGGGTGCAACGGGCATTTGTGGCTGCTTTGCACGCCTCTCGGGCACTTTGGTATTACAGAAGGGGCCGCAGACACTTGTGCGGCCCCTTCTGTAATACTAATAGCGCTGGCGCACATAAAGTGGCAGAGCTTTCTGCAGGGGACGGTCCCTCATTTGCATGGGGGTGGCCCAATGCAAATGAGGGAATTCCTTTGCCTCTGCACCCATGCAGTATTACAGATGCGGGCGCAGAGGAAAAGAAGCTGTCAGGAGGCACATCGACAGTGCGCCACTAAAAAGATGGCACCCTGTCAGTTTGCCCCCTGGGAGCAGCCCTTTGCAAGGGGTAAAGTGGGTCCTATGGACCCACCAAACATCCCCTTGCAGGCAGATGCAGTCACTGACTGCACCCACCTGCAAGGGGATTTCTAATCCCCCTACAAAGTGCAGGCGGGTTGCCGCCTGCACAGTGATACATGGAGCGGCTACTTCAAAGCCGCTTTGTATTTCACTTGAATGTGCTGCCCTGGTGACAAACTAAAATTAGTATGGTACCATAAACAAATGATATAGATTGTAACTAAAATCTGTTATCACCCTTTATACGTTCTCCTTTTTGTGACCCTCAAAACCTGTCTTTCACTACAGTGCATTTCAATGGGGTGCTATTATGTAAATTGGTCCCAAGATGGCTGCCAGCACTCCTTGGTCGAAGTGCTGACAGCCAATCAGATCTCATCATGAGATCTGTGCTTAGGCTCTGCCCAGATATACAATATCTCAAAAAGACTCAACGGATTTACACCAAATAACAAAATGGTCACTTTCTAAACTGAGACCTACCTTTCTGAAAAATTTGGTGCAATTCTGTTCTGCAGTTCGGGGTGCAGTCGTGTCTCAAATCGCTATGGGAATTGACATGGGAAACACACTTTTTGGCCACCCCATTTTTTCAGCCCCCGCTTGACGGATCACCACAAAATGTTGCATGCACAACTAGAAGCAGTAGGGCACATTTTGTGAAAAGATTAGTCAAACTGTGCCAAAGTTAAAATCAAGTCCAAAAACGCTTTTCCTATGGAAACTAACTATAACTACCTACTGGCGACCACCAGAGATATATACATATATATATTCAATGTAAAAACCATAGTTTTCAGGCACGTTATAGTCAGAAATTAGCATTTAAAAAACCTTAGAAATTCACTGAAAAAACCATAGCTTTCAGGGATGTTATAGTTAGTTGGAGATTTCACTCGTACAAAACCAGAGAAATTCCACTGTTATAGTTAGTTCAGCTAACTATAACTCGTGCCCCCGCAATGCACTGCTGATGATGTCACATATTACATCATTCATGAGATGGTCAGTGACATCACTGATGACATCACTGATGACATCTCAAATGACATCACTGATGACATCACTGATTACATCATCCACGTGATAATCTGATGTACCTCCTCACACCCTAATATAACCCTAATATAACCTCAGGACCCCCTGAGCAGGCCTAGGGGGTCAGGGTGTTTCTATCCTGCCCCCTTTCTTTTCTTCATTTTTCACTTAGTTTTACTGTTTTCTTGTGACTCGGTTCTACCGAGTCACAAGATGGCTGCCAACACTTCCTGGTTTGGAGTGTTGGCATCCAATCACAGTGAAGCTCGTGGTCGGGAGGGTTCGCGAATCCACTGCGTCCCTAGATATCAAAACTTTTATTTTTTTAATTTCTCAGCAACTACTGAACGGATTTACACCATTTAAAAAAAGGTCGCTTTCTGAACCAAGCACTACCTTTTTGCCAAATTTGGTGTAATTCCGTTCAGCAGTTCGGGCTGTAGCCTTGGCTAAAGTTTCCTATGGAAAATTGATTATCCACCTTTTATTTTTTGAATTTCAAAGGAACTACTGAACAGATTTACACCATTTAACAAAAAGGACTCTTTCTGAACCAAGGGCTACCTTTTTGCCAAATTTGGTGTAATTCCGTTCAGCAGTTCGGGCTGTAGCCGTGTCTAAAGTTTCCTACGGAAAATAACATGGGGAAAACATGTTTTGGGACCCCCTTTTTTCTCGGCCCCTGCTTGGCGAATCACCCCGAAACTTTCAAGACAGGAGCTGACCGGAGCTGATCACTGGTTTTGAAAATTTTGCGAAGATTCGTCAAACGGTCCCAAAGTTATTGGGAAAACAAAAAACGCTTTTCGGCGTATTTTTAAAGTTGAAAAAATGACTATAGAAAGTTTGAATATGATATTAGACTGAACAGTTTTGCTAATATACTTATTAAAAGTTTATAGAAATTTTCATTGATAGTGTATAATGATATATATGATTTTCGCGGGTGTGCGAAGTGTGCGTGACGAGTGCGCGCACCCTACGCAACTTCATGTCAGCAAAAGAAAAAAGGAATCTGATTGGTTGAAATCAATTTCATTGTGAAAGAGGGAGGATCCATTCTTCTGATATTTCCTTTACTTTTTGTCCTTGATAGAGAGAAGACCTGTTTCTTGCTTCTCTTTTTGTGTGTTTGTTGATTTTTAATACAACTATGGCTTCTAGTTTTGCTGAAGTTGATCCACTTGCAGTAGAGGAGGAAGAACAGATGGTGCAGCAGAAGAAGAAAAGAAAGGAAAGCATTGTTTGGTCCTTTTTAGTGTACCGGAGGGAGAAAAAGGTGAATGCAAGAAAAGTAACTTGCATTATCTGCAGAGAGTGCTGTCCAGAGGCTCCGATAAAAAGTACTCTTGCGGTACGAGTAGTATGAAAAAGCATATGGAGACCACCCACCCTGTACACCTTGCAAGAGAGGAAAGAAAGAAAAAGTTGAATGCTGCTGCTGAAGAAGACCCCAGTACACCATCAACTTCTGCACAGATTCCATCTGCACCAAGGCCTCACATCATGCCTGAATTTTTAAATGCCAGCAGTTAGTTGCATTAAGTGCGCCACCGAGCTCTGTGTTGGCGAACAGTGCATTGATGTCATCTCTGCTGCTCTTAAAGCGCACAAATGTTAATTTTTTTTTATAATGCGCTTTTGTTTTTGTTCAAGAGATCATTTCCTGATCTTCATTTTTCTCTGTTGTTTTTAAATCAAAAACACACAAAAAAGTAAAAAAGGTTAAAAAATAAAAAACATTTTTTAAATTGTTCCGAAAAAAAAAAACGGTTCTTACTGAACCATATCTACTGGTTAAAAAAAGAAAAATTACCTGAGTGATTGCATGAGAGTATGACACTATGTGGGTGATCGGAGAAATGCAAGTATAGTGCATGGTTATTTTATGAATGTTTGAGAAGTGGCAACGTGATTGAATGAGTTCATGGATAATAGCAGGGTAATTGGAAAAGTGCATGATTAGTGTGTAAGTGATTAGATGAGTGCATGTGTAGCGCACAAGTGATTGTAGTAGTGGATGGTTACTGCCTGGATCATTCATTGAGTACATGGCTACAGACTGGATGATTAGAGTACTGTAATGAGAGTGCATAGTGAATTTATAAGTGCTTGGGTATTGGCGGAGTGATTGGATAAGTACATGGTGCTGGATGGGTGATTGGAGGAGTGCATGGGAAGTAACAGGGGATTGCTGGAGTGCATAGGTACTAGCTGAGTAATTGGAGGAGTGAATCAGTAGTGTGTAGGTGGTTAGAGGTCTGCATGAATAGTGTATGGAGGATTGTAGCAGTGCATGAATTAGTGCCTGGGTCATTGTATGAGTACATGGGTAGTGACTGGATGATTAGAGTACTGCAAAGAGAATGCATGGTGAATTCATAAGTGCTTCGGTATTGGCGGAGTGTTTGGATAAGTCTATGGTGCTGCATGGGTGATTGGAGGAGTGCATGGGAAGTGAGAGGGGGATTGCTGGAGTGCATGGGTACTACCTGGGTAATTGGAGGAGTGAATGAGTAGTGTGTAGGTGGTTAGAGGTCTGCCTGGAAAGTGCATGGAGTTTTGTAGCAGTGCATGAGTTACTGCCTGGATCATTGAATGAGAACATGGGTAGTGACTGGATGATTTGAGTACTGCAAGGAGAGTGTATGGTGAATTTATAAGTGCTTGGGTATTGATGGAGTGATTGGATTAGTACATGGTACTAGCTGGGTGACTGGAGAAATGCATGGGGACTGACAGTGTAATTGCTGGACTGCATGGGTACTACCTGGGAAAATGAAGGTGTGAACAAGCACTGTATAAGTGGTTAGAGGACTGCATGGATAGTGCACATGTTATTGTAGCACTGCATGTGTTAGTGTCTGGGCCATTGCAAGAGTACATGGGTAGTGACTGGGTACTTAGAGTGTTGCAAGGAGAGTGCATGGTGAATTTATAAGTGCTTGGGTTTTGGCAGAGTGATTGGATAATGACATGGGACTGGCTGAGTAACTGGAGGAGTTCATTGGTAGTAGCAGGGAGATTAGTAAACTGTATAGGTAGCAGTTAAAGGAATGTAGAAGTGCTTGAATAAGTGCCTGGATAATTGCATGAGTACATGGGTACTGACTGGATGATTAGAGTACTGCAATGTGAGTGCATGGTGAATTTATAAGTGCTTGGGTATTGGCGGAGTGATTGGATAAGTACATGGTGCTGGATGGGTGATTGGAGGAGTGCATGGGAAGTGACAGGGGGATTGCTGGTGTGCATAGGTACTAGCTGAGTAATTGGAGGAGTGAATCAGTAGTGTGTAGGTGGTTAGAGGTCTGCATGAGTAGTGTATGGAGGATTGTAGCAGTGCATGAATTAGTGCCTGGGTCATTGTATGGGTACATGGGTAGTGACTGGATGTTTAGAGTACTGCAGAGAGAATGCATGGTGAATTCATAAGTATTTGGGTATTGGCGGAGTGTTTGGATAAGTCTATGGTGCTGCATGGGTGATTGGAGGAGTGCATGGGAAGTGAGAGGGGGATTGCTGGAGTGCCTGGGTACTACCTGGGTAATTGCAGGAGTGAATCGGTAGAGTGGAGGTGGTTAGAGGACTGCATGGATAGTGCACATCTGATTGTAGCACTGCATGTGTTAGTGCCTGGGTCATTGTACAAGTACATGGATAGTGACTGGATACTTAGAGTGCTTCAAGTTGACACCATGGTGAATTTTTAAGTGCTTGGGTTTTGACGGAGTGATTGGATTAGTACATGGTACTGGCTGGGTGATTGGAGGAGTGCACGGGGAGTCACAGTGTGATTGCTGGACTGCATGGGTACTATCTGGGTAATTGGAGGACTGAATCAGTAGTGTGTAGGTGGTTAGAGGACTGCATAGATAGTGCACATGTGATTATAGCACTGCATGTCTTAGTGCCTGGGTCATTGCATGAGTACATGGATAGTGACTGGATATTTAGAGTGCTGCAATGAGAGTGCATGATGAATTTATAAGTGCTTGGGTTTTGGCAGAGTGATTGGATAAGGACATGGGACTGGCTGGGTAATTAAACGAGTGCATAGGTAGTAACAGGGAGATTAGTAAACTGTATAGGTAGCAGTCAAAGGAATGTAGAAGTGCATGAATAATTGCCTGGATAATTTCATGAGTACATGGGTACAGACTGGATGATTAGAGTCCTGCAATGTTAGTGCATGGTGAATTTATAAGTGCTTGGGTATTGGCGCAGTGATTAGATAAGGACATGGCACTGGCTGGATGATTGGAGGAGTTCACGGAAAGTGACAGTGTGATTGCTGGACTGCATGGTTATTACCTTGTAGTGTAGTTCCTATTTCCCTAATAGGCTCTGCGCATTGGAATAATATAACCTATAGGTTTGACATAGGACTAAGGTCGGTATGTCCCTATCGATTATATTAAACTTAATTACCTATGCCAGCTAGCTCAGAGGCCACTAGAAACTCCTTGAGAACAAGAAAGGAGTAGTTTCTGGCAACCGAAAAACATGACAACTTTGTTTCCCTTTAGTAGCGGAACATGTCTCAGAATCGTGGAAACAATAGATAACAGTTTCACTCATTCAATCGTGCATGCTTAGTCTCTGCAGAGTTACACAGAAAGGAAAGACGGGTATTTCAATAAAAAGGGTTTTATTGAACAGTCTTGTTTCTCGTGTAAGAGATATGTGCTGTTATGATCACAAGACAGTATGCAAGATAAATAATGTACAGCGTAAGCAGTAGAAATAAATAATACTGCGCTAGCATTATCTTTTAGCATAAATTCACGTACATAAATAACATGAGCTAAGAATGCGAGTACTCATACGATGCGTCTCTAAGCTAGTTCTACCCCAGTGTACCTAACCGAGTCTAGGTGTAGGGAAGAGTAGAAGTAGGTGGAGTATTCTCTGGTATGGAGTATGTTAAGTCTAGTATGCCAAGAGTCCCTCTAGGTTCTAGTCAGCTCCATACCTTGAGAATGAGAGAGGTGGGTATCTCCTGCCGGATCTTGGAACTCTAACACCCCGCGAAGGGAGTCAGAACACTGGAAGCTGGATTCGTCTGCGTGCAGGAATGACAGCGTCTTCTCAGTGCGTCAGGCCGGGATACGGGCTCCTCTGAAGTCGTGGTCTCCTCTAACTTGCTTGGGCAAGGGAAGGTATATTTATACCTGGTAGGTGTCGAGGAATGTTAGCATTGACGTGAAGTCGGACATAGGAAGACGTCAGGAATGAACAATTAAGGTATAACGGTTCATACATAATAGATGAGTTCTTGGAGAAATCAATAGTCCTGTGCTAGGGGAAATCCCGAAGCTTAAGGGTCTGGTTTCTAAGAACTCGTTGTGACGTTAGGGTGGACGGATGTCGGTGACCATGCCTGTATTTGGAGTGCACGGTTAATGCCTAAATAAGGACATGAATTCTATGCCTATATAAGGGCAAGGTGAATTGTGCCTATATAAGGACATGATTCAGGAAAACCTATATACGGACCCCTAAAACGAAATACAACAACCTGGGTAATTGGAGGAGGGAATCAGTACTGTGGAGGTGGTTAGAGGACTGCATGGATAGTGCACATCTGATTGTAGCACTACATGTGTTAGTGCCTGGGTCATTGCATGAGTACATGGATAGTGACTGGATACTTAGAGTGTTGCAAGGAGAGTGCATGGTGAATTTATAAGTGCTTGGGTTTTGGCAGAGTGATTGGATAAGGACATGGGACTGGCTGGGTGATTGGAGGACTGCATACGTAGTAACAGGGAGATTACTAAACTGTATAGGTAGCACTCAAAGGATTGCAGCAGTGCATGTGTTTGTGACTGGGTCATTGCATGAGTACATGGGTACTGAGTGGATGATCAGAGTACTACAAGGAGAGCGCCTGCGTGAATTTATAAGTGCTTGGGTATTGGCTGAGGGATTGGATTAGTACATGGTACTGGCTGGGTGACTCGAGGAGTGCATTGGGAGTAACAGGGTGATTGCTGGACTGCATGGGTAGTACCTGGGGAATTTAAGATGTTAATGAGCAGTGTCTAGGTGGTTAGAGGACTGTATGGATAGTGCAGAGGTGAATGTAGTAGTGCATGGATAGTGTTTGGGTTACTTAATCTTACCTTTACAATAGTAGATATCAAAGTATTTGAAAGCATTTTTGCAGTTGTTTTTTATAATTTAAATTTTGAAAACTTTCAAACTTTAGAATTAGGGTCTGTAAAAGAGAAGAAAAAATACAGTTATAACATATAATATTATAATTTTAAGAACACAACATAATTTTACCATTATATAACATATTCAGTTTGCCTTTTTTGCTGTTCTCAGAATCTATTGAATTTCACCATAGACAGTGATTTCAATGTTGCTCATCATATAACAGCGGGCAAAAAAATACAATCAATAAGATTGTTAAAAAAAAAAAAAATCTGTGTCCAAAATATTTACAACAAAGTCAACTATCTGTTCACATTTCCTAAAATAAGCATCCTCAATAACATTGCATATAATACAAATATCAAATATATAAAATGCTTCTTTCTAAGAGATTTTTCTAAATACAATATCAAAGAACAGAAACGATAATTGAATCAGCAATTCTTCATAACTTCCCTATAGTCTAAATAATGTTCTTTAAAACATTTGCAGTGAGAATATCCAAAATACACTTCTTAATTCATATCGATATCTTCCCACTAGGCCAAATGATATTCCTGAAATCCTTTATATTGAAATTATCCAAAATAAATTCATTAATTCATATTGACATATTCCCAATAGGCCGAATTATGTTCTCAGAACTTTGGCATTAAGAATATTAGGTATGAATTTGGTAATTCGTTAGGCAACCGATATTTGAAAACCAAATGGGCATCATTACAATATGTCCATCCTTTATTGCACTTTAAATAGACAGTGTAGTGTCCAGATGTCGTAGAAGGTCCATCGTAGAAAATATTTGCTACTGCTACGAAAGTTCTTCCTGATATTGATAGTTGACTTGCTACAATTTTTTTAATTTAAGTTTCCAATTAAAATTATATATTGTCCAAATCTTTGAATAAATAATGTTGATAACATTTCTGATTTGCAGTGGCTACACTCCATATTTTGATTAGCTGATTTAACTAATTTGTTAAAAGACACTGGGGTATATTCACAAGAACATGTGATAACTACCGCAAGAGTAGCGTAACGCAACTTTCAATAACGCAGCCTATCATGGGAAAATAACCCTGTGTCAACGTGGAATTCACAACAAGGCGGTACCATGCGATAGTCACCAGATAACGCATCAAATGCCAGCGTGAAAATCAACACCACGCCTAAAAAATGCAAAACGCGAGAAATCATGCGATGAGGCCAATCGCGATACAGAAATCAGCATACACCAGCCACAGGCCTGTAAATCCCACGCATCAGGCGGGAAAAAGCACCATAAAACAACGGGGAAAAAAATCCCAAAAAACAATTCAAACTGCGTAGCAAAATGGATGCACCTGGAACAAGTGCAGAGGACAAGCCGAACACCACTAGCCCTATGGAGGACCATCCCGGAACCCCGCTGTTGGGGAAGGGCAAGGACAAGAGGAAGAGGAAGACCGGGTACAGTCCGCAGGAAGACCAGATCATCGTCACGGGGGTGACTGAACACCATCAACAACTGTTCGGCACCTCCACTGCGGCACTGGCAACCCAAACCGAAATATGGCAGGCCATCGCCACCAACGTCAATGCAGTCGGAGTGTCCAGGAGGTCACTGGAGGAGGTCAAGAGGCACTGGCATGATCTGAAAAGGCAGACCAAACATAAGCTTGCTGCCAACAGGGAGGCAGCAACGGTGACTGGAGGTGGGAGTCCTGCGACACAGGAGGAGCTGGATGAGCTGGAGCAAATGGTGGCCACAGTCAGCAGTGAGGAGACGGTGGCAGGATTGGGGGGCCTGTACACAGCAAGATACGACCTGACCCAACAGCAACAGGGTGAGTAACCACTATGGACGGGGGAACGGGGGGAGATGGGCACAATGGCACACATGCACAATTACGCGCAGCACACCCACAATGACCGTGGAACATGTCCCTGAATGCCTTGGCACACTGCAGCACACATAGAAACACCAAGTAGGCCCCCATCCACAATGTGCACAGAGGGGCCCCCCCATCACCAATATCACAACCGACCCGTGCACATGTGCTGAATCCAGCAAAGCAGCGGCTCCGTGACCCACACTGACTATGCAAGTAACACTGCATGTCTGATAGCATGGCAGCTGCCCCCAAAAAATTACACGGCCCACGAAGCGACATTCAGGTAGCCAAGTGCGGGTCACATCCGTAAAGGAGCAGGTCACACTCCGACGTGTCCACGTGCACCCACAACCCATGCCTTACAATACACGCAGCAGACGAACAATGCACCAGGCCACAAAAACAGTCCGCGAGCACACATGAACCAAGTCAAAAGCAAATCAGGCCCTGAAAAGCACACAATTTTAAGGTACCCTGCCTCAAAGGGAGAAGGCTACACGAAATCAGAGCTGCAGGGGCAACTCCCCCACAATGCAGCACACACACATAGCAATCACAGGACATCCGCAATGAAGGCACTGTGGTACAAAGTGCAACACCAGCACCACAGGACAGAGCCCACAACAGGTTCCACTCGTGCGTAGTAACTGTCCACCCACATCTGGCATTGCCTGACACTGTGTGATGATAATGTACAGGTACCACCACACATCCGTCATGTAGTCGAAAAACACACTGACTGCCATCAAATAGCCAGCTCCCCCAAAACAGTCACAATGTACATTGGCATGCAGTCTGAATGTGAACATCTGCAAATCATCACCATACATGTGAAACTCTGTTAACCTGCATCTCCCCTTTTCATTGCAGAGGGACAAACAACACCCCCTGCAGAGCACACCACACATCCCACGATTGATGATGAAGAGGACAACCTGCACACATGTCAAGACACCCTCCAACGGATGCTGGACAGCCTCTGCACCCCACCCCCAGGAGCAGGCCAGGCCAGCTGCCTCGAGGTGACCCCACCACCTGCACAGACCACACTGCAGGAAACACACACCACCATATCTGTCTCCCAGGACCCCCGACCAATACATGGAATTCCAACATCGTGTGTTGGGTTGCCAGGTGGAGTTGGCTCATCAGCTGCGGTGGGTTTCGAGCTCGTGGCAGCCAAACTCGATGCCATACGTGGGTGTCTGAGTCCCATTAGGGACCACGTACCGTCCCTATCGGACATCCCCTGTACGCACCATGCTCCGCCACAGACCTTGGCTAACCTCGCTGGTGCCATGAGTCTAATACAAGCACTGTCTGGTCAGACAGGCACCAGCCATGACAGCACAGAGTTGGCACGGATGCGGAGGGCAATGGACACCATGGAGCAGATGCAGGCCGGAAGTATGTCTGCCACTGCTGGACACCAGCGAGTAGTGGCTGGGAACAGCAACGCCCTGCAGTACTCCAACTTGCCATTGCTGCCACTGAGCCCTTCCCAGATGACTGCAGCGGGAACATCGACACACAGCTCCGAACCCTGATGTGCCCCTGGCACACCGTGATGCTGCCCCATCACCTACGCAGTCTTATGTCTTAGGGGTGCACAGCCATGCAGCCATCACCCCGCCACACACACCGGACACACCGGACACAGAACCCGTATCAGGGGAGTGAGAAGGGGATGGGAACTACTGTGTGAGGAAGGAGGCAGTAGCATCCATCACCGCCATATGGCCTGTCCCTGCCTGGTCATGACCTATGCATCATGCCCTGGGAAATACCTCCTACTGACCTCCGGAACACCCTGGGACATTCGCACGGACCCCGACACGGACTGCCATTGCTTCACCGCTGGACAATCACACAGCAATCCTGCTGCGGACTACACTCTCCCTCTTCCCAATCACTGTGCATTCCCCAAAGGACTCTGGTTGGGCCACCACTGGGCTTCCATGTGTTGTGGGCTTGGATGGGCAGCTACAACTCCAGCTCCGTCAATCACCTGAATGTGAATAAAACATTCTGAATCACACAGATGTGTCATCACTATGTTCACTCATGTATGGAAGTATGGCTGGATGTGGGGACGATGATTGCACATGAAGGTACACCCTGCTAACTGACATCTATGTGCATGTCTATCCCTGAGACACATGGCCCATTGGATGACTGTGAAGGTGAGTACTAGCTGTGACCCCATTGCACATCAACAGCAATATCACAACACCCCAACTTAGGCACACATCCATGTGTTGAATAGGGCCGTGTGTAGGAGTGACCAAAACGGTGGCAGGCCAGGAGTGGTATCCCACGCCACGTGTGACAGCAGATCTTCACGTTGCATACTGACTTACACACATCTGTGTGGACACATTCTGTTGTGATGTATGACATTTCTCCACATGGGCAGAGGTTGGACACCATACACACATGACTGGAGTCATGTAAGTGCACATGTCATCCAGCACCTATCCCAAAACAATGTCTGGCTCACAGAGGCGGAGCTTGCCAAAGGGACACACCCCAATTGCACATGCGACAGTCAGTTCCTCCCTGTGTTGGGACGAGGCTCATTGTGGCACACTTGTGGACAATCTTAACAACACACCAGTTAGACACCAGTGGAGTGGCATAGGCTTTATTGGCATGTGCGTGGCAGTACGGACGAGGCAATGGCCACAACAGGCAGGGACATGCTTAAGACACTTACACGCAGCATGGGTACATGTCGAGGGGCAGATAATGTTGGGGCTGAAATGGACAAGATTCATCACGGATGGCAACGCTCACAGCCCACCTTGCCTTGCTGGACGAGTCATGTGTTGTTTGGCGTCTGCACAGTGCCCCGTGTGAGGGGGCACGACTCACTGCATGTGGGGTCTGCTTGGTGCTCTGCCTCCGGGGTACGCCGATTGTCTGCTCTGCCGACAGTGATCAGGTGTGAGGGTCCGACAGGTTCACATGTCGTGCTACATCGCCATGTGTGTGCTCTCACCCAGAAGTGTGTCCGAATTGGCAACGTTGCCAGACGACGCTGTGTTGCTCCGACCATTGACCTGCGTCGCCTTGCACAGGTGTGTGTGCACACACGTTATTCCACGCACATGCACCCAGAGCCCGACCGAAGGCAGACGTGTCCTCTGTTTTGGTGGGATATGTGAGCAATCCCCACTGTGCAACAAGTTGTTGGGCCATGTGCTGTGGGTGGCAATAGGATGTGGCTGCAGGTACGTAGTTACTCGTCCATGAATGCCCGTGCAGCTTCATGTGCAATGTGTTCCAATAGTACGTCGTTCTCGTGTTCAAGGATGAGCCAATCCATTAGGTGGTCCGGGCAGGTGTGCTCAGCCCACGCCGTCTCACCGATCCGCAACACAGCCCAATAGGGGAGCGCCTTGATGTGGTCACTGCACACGTGAAATTGTGCCATCTCCCATGCACAACTACCAATACATACGCAGTATGTCAAGGCATCCCATGCACGGCTGTCTCGGTTACACTCCTGTTCGTGATCCAACAGGGGGCGCAGACACAAGTCATAGTCCAATTCATCAACAGTTATGTTGGATAGGCAGACATCCATGGGACACTCGAATGTGCATGTTCGGCAGTGGAACCAGGGCTGGACGCAGGTGACGTGGGCAATGTGGAAGCTGAGCCTGTAACTGATCTGCAGCACTGCCAGTGGCAGTGCGCCCATTAAATGCAGCATACGTGAACGGTACTGTTCCACGTGACGGGGGTTGTGCCTGTGCCCGGTATGGCCTGCCATTGCGTTGGTGCGTCTCGTGAACAGGCACTCTTCTGGACTGCGGCTGTTGTGTGGAGGATATGCCACAGCTCTGAGCAATGATTCGAATGTGTGTGCAACGTTGTGGGGCATGGGTTGCTGTTTCCGTGGGTGTCAAGGGCAGGGGCTTCTATGTGTGGGCTGTGGATGAGTTGGATGGTTCATTTGCGGAATGCGTGGTATGGGAGTCGTCCCCATCAGCCATTGCATCTCTATCAGGGTGTTCCAGGCGTGTTCTGGACCAAGGTCAGAGGTGCAGGTGTCCTCCCGCCTTCTGCATTGGGACAATGGTGCTTTCATCCCTGATGTTTGTCTGACTACTACTTGCGTTTTCAGAATGTGATGTGGCTTTGGCGCTGAGATTGGGACACGGCCTTGGGCTCATGGTGTACGGATGGCGATGCACACACACATGTTGGCATGTGGAGCCAGGTGCCCGTGCGGCCTTGCGCTGCTTGTGCTATCTCACTCCATCTCTCTCCCTCGCTCTCTCCCTCTCTTTCCTTTGTTGCACGCATGGCACACCTTCTTCTCTTGGATTTGGTCTACCGGGCTGTGTGCTATGGATTGTCCAGTGGGAGCAGCTAGGACTCATCCTAGGGGTTGGTTCTGCTTTTGTTTGTCTGGTGTTTTGTGTTGGTGGTTGCATTGCTGTATGACTGATTCTCCATTTTCTGGCCACGCATGTATGTTTAATTTCCTGCTTGTGCGACATCAGGCACGATGTTTGTTTTGGGATTCGTGGTGTTGGTGTGCAATTCCTCAGTCCGGGGATGGTCACGGGGGGGTGTTCCGGGTGTGGGATGGGGTCCTGGGGTGGTGGCGGTGGGTGTTGTGGCCCTCTTGGGTGTCCGGGCCGCATGATGAGTTGCTCCATGGCAACTGTTGCCCTTCGGATGTGGCCCTGGGCTGTGCTCCCTTTTGTGGTGCTGGCTCCTGTCCGACTTTACACCAGGTCAGAGCAGGTGTAGATTTCCTGGTGCTAACGCGCCTTATCACCGGTATAGTGTTTTTATCGCAGAAGTGGCTGGTCGTTGTGAATGTTGAGGTGTGCTGTTGTCTCGGCTTTTGTCACGGCAACGCCTACTCTGCATCTCATTAGCGATATTTGCGAGGGTCCTCTGTGGCGATGTTTTTTGCGGCTGCTATCGCGGGTAAACTGGTGCTGTGGGCTGTTAACACCGGCTAGTGAATGGGGGGTAAATTAATCACGACTTTGGCTGCGATAAAGTGCAGTTAATTTGGCGATGGCTCCTTGTGAATATGCCCCACTGTTTTACAATCTGGTATTGTCAAATATATGAATCTTTCAGTGTCTATCTTAGTGGTAGAAGTAAATGTACAATTTTCACATTCATGTTTCCATGTATAACAAAGTCCAAACAGATTTTCAATTTGTATTCCTTCATCTTCCAATACTGCAAGCATATACATAAGAAATTCCTGAGCATCTTGTTGCACATTCTGTGTAAATTGCGAAGAACCAGAACATATATCCAGAAGATTCCGAATACCAGAAACACTTTGGATTTTAGTTTTATCAGTTCTCAATTTTTCAAAAATAGAATGCAACAAGGAACAAAACCTTTTTCTCGATTCTCCATAATTTGCTGTTGGAGATTTTCTAGAAAAAATACGACGTTCACCACTACATTAGCATAGCAGTTGATACCTGAACTATTTTCTAACTGATATCCAACAATCTCTTCAACACTGTCCCTTTTCTTTTTGTTTGGAATCTCAACATTGTCTTGATTTTTTTCTTCTTTCCAACTTCACTACAGAGATTCTCATATCTTCGTTTTTGACCTACTACACGCTTTTCATATACAGGATATTCACCTAAATTGGGAGCATACAGTCTTCTTAACCGATTATACTCTCTTACACAATTTGCATCTGCACTAATCTTTCTCTCATCAAAATCAATCAAATACAATCCAGATAAAGTTCTGACTCGGGACAATGCAACATACGCCATTCCACTTTAAACACGGTATTTCCAATGTTTACCAAAGCACTGTCTACACTTAAACTTTGAGGTTTATGAATGGTCACTGCATATGCTAAAGAAAGAGGAAACTGTTTTCTATGAACATACAAATCTTTAACAAGTAAAAAACGAACAGAACAACGTCCAATCTGTTTTACTTCTTCAATCTGATCAAATTTAATCTTTAAAAATTCAATTCCATCTCTATTTTGATAATTAACAAAATCAACAACTTTTCCCATTGCTCCATTTACTAAACCTTTTTCTACATCCAAATTACGCCGTAAAATTACCCGACAGTTTTCACATACATATAAATTCTTTTCTAAACCAGCAGTCTTAGATATAGATTTTTCCAATGAATCCAATTTTGTTTTTAATTTTTCTGTCAAAATAATAGTAATACCTATGTGCTCTATTTTATTAATGGCTTCCATTTTTATTATTTGTTGTTTTTCCAGCTTTAAAAGTTCTTCATTGAATGTAGAACACTCTCGCAGTGTTGGCATTAGGCAGATTATAGATTTATTTTCTCTGATTTTTTTGTATATTATTTCCGGAGCAACATCTTCATTTGGAAACAAGTTTGTAAGTAGCCGACTTTGCAAAGCTTCTTTACCATGTACTGTCAATACACCAATTCTTATATCTTGAAGAATACTTCCATAGTCTTCATCACTTGCCTGTCGCATATTTTTAATAAGTTCTTTGTATTCAAAATATGACCAAATGTACACATTTCCAATACTTCCCAAACACTTTCTGGTGTCTTCATGCACAAGTGTTTTAAATACTGGTTGCCCTTTTACAGGAGTAAGTTGCAGTAGATCACCAAAAACTATCACATGTTTTCCTCCAAATAAGACATCGTATTCTGTTTTTAAAATTTGCTGCATTCTTAAATGCACAAAGGCAAGCATTAAGTTTGAGACCATGCTCAACTCATCAATAATCAGAAGTTTCATTTTCTTTAGCACTCTTGAAACTTCATAACAAGCTTCTCCAGATAGCTTGTGATATTCCAATTTGTTTTCATGTTCTACAGGTAGCATTAGTAAGCAATGTAATGTAATTCCTTTAATGTTGTGTGCTGCTAACCCAGTTGGAGCGGTTACAACACAAGATAAATGTGATTCAGTGGTTTTCTGTAGATAACTGGTCAAAACTTTAATTAAAAAACTTTTTCCTGTACCAGCTTGACCACTGACATACATTCGGATAGGTTGAAATGATGTGCATGTGGATTCTTTTTTTTCATGAAGAAAACCATGGTCGATCTGTTGTCTCACTTGCTGATATATTTCTTTCTGTTCAATATTTAGTTGTTCTTCCAAGTTTCCTAAGTCCATAATATCATGTTGATCTTGATGCATTGCTGTTTCCACTTCACTCATGGCGATTGCTGCTTCATTTTCAAGATTTGGTTGTCCTAGTGGATCTTGACTCAGTGGAGCAGAACTTTGACTGTCTTGAGACCTGCCTCTAGCAATCTCAGCTGCAATAGTAGCTTCTTGATCAATTTCTTCATTCAACATTTTGAGATAATTTGGAAAAACTGTGCATTCAATGCTATCTTTACATGCATTAAAAGAATCTTTATAGCACTGAAAATCTCCAAGTAATTCCAGTTCCGTACGCCAAGGCTTGAAGAGTTGCAGAAGTGCTAAATTGTAAAATTTGCATTTTATCAGGAGTATCACAACTCAGGGGTCGATTCCGATTCGGGCCGGAAATTTCTCCGACCGAGCCGGACCCGGAGAGATTTCCGACCGAATCGGACCCGTGCAGTCCGACCGAACGAGTACGATGCGGCCGTATGTTATCGGACACGAGTCGGTCGGACTCCCATTGAACTCAATGGGAGCCGGTCGTACAACGCGTACGCGGGCTCCCATTGCCTCAATGGGTGCGAGGCGGACAAGGGCGCCCCCTACAGCGAGTACGCCGCGGGCGCCTCGCGGCGTACACGCACAGGTAGAGGGGACCCTTGGGTCCCCCTGTGTGCGACTCGCGCGGCTACGCGTACAGGGGGTCCGACACGGACCCCCAAAGTACGGCTCCGACAGCTCTTACGAGCCGGAGTGCGCGGCTCGGTCGGACTGCTCGCGGCGCGCATCGTACTCACCCGGCCGGGAAACGTCTCCATTGCGCGGTGCGAATCGGGTCCGAGCGAGTCGGTCGGAGCGGTTCGAGTCCGAGCGAGTCGGTCGGAGCTGTCGGGACGCCCGGACGAGTCGGTCGGCGAATTCGCATCGTACTCGCTCGGACGGACCCGCGTACGGTTCGGTCGGGAAACAGGCTTTCGCATGGCTTTTTTCCCGACCGAATGGTATTGGGTGCGCCTCCGACCGAGATCGGAATCGGCCCCTAAGTGTCCTATGATTAATCAGATTTCCTTTACTATGTTTCACCAAACATCCTTCTGAACCAATAACTGCATATTTTTCTTCATTTATGTTCTCTGTAATATTTCTCTTAAAACTGTAATATTGCAGCACTTCATACAGACATATGTTTTCAAGATGAGGACTTCTATTTGGATAGTACGTATCCAACATGTTTGTTTTAACAATATCTGTGCTTTCCGGTTCATTTAATGCTAAATATTCGATTTCTTGTATAGATTTAAGTACTCGATTTCGTGTTGCAGCAAGACCTAGACTAACCCAAATTATTCCTCTTGACTTTGAATATAAACTTGCAGGGGACAACCGATCCGAGCATTCGTAGGATCCAATCTCTGGATGGGACAGCATCTTCAAACTAAAGCTGTACAATTTTTTACTAAGACTCTTCTTGTGGGAAATTTCTTCCCACATTTCTTTCAACTCCGTCTTTTCAAATTTTGTAATGTATGATGTTACATACCGAGCAACAGCAATGGAATTATCCGCAACATACTGGATATCCATATTAGCATTCCACATCGACAAAATAACTGGATTATAATCATTAATATACTTTGATTGTTCACTTCTTTTTAAATTGTAAGTATTTTTGGGAGATTTTCTAGTGATGGTATGTCTCACTGCTGACATGAAACTGTTTAGTCTTCCTTTGGATATTACTGGACGTGGAAAACCAAAACGACATTTGGTATAAAACCTTTCCTTCGACTTGTATTTCCGTCAACAGTATTTGCCACATCGATGAGTTTGAAACTGTAACACTTGTTGCCTTAAGGTGTTTTCTTCTCTTGTTTTTGGTATAGCACATGTACATAGTCTTCAATAAAAGATAAAACAGTCTCATCCGAATCAGTTCCAAACTTGGGTGCATCCTTGATCCATAAAAGCATATGTATATGAGGAGCACCTCTAGCTTGATACTCCTTTCTCCAAAAGAAATCAATAACTTCTCCAAGAGGAGGATTGTTTTTATTGCAGATAAAAGACATCATAGCTTGAAACCTATGATTAAAATATCTGTACACATTTACAGGATCCAAGGAACACAGTTCTTCGGGTGTCTTGAATTTGCTTCTCGAAGAAATTCAAGTAAATCGTCCCATGCGTATTCAGCACAGCTTAGCGTAACTAACCACGTAGGAGTTCCTAAGTTCCTTAACATGCATTTAAGTTCTCCATGACGATGATACCAATACTCATTAGTACCACGCTGACATGCCATCAAATTAATCAATTGAGATTCTAAATGATCATCTCTCTCATGTACTTTGTCCATGAGTTCCTTTGCAGAAACATTTTGAAGATGAACTCCTGTTTTTAATATGTGGTTGACTGCATTTGAAAGTCCAGACAAGTCACTTTCAAACAAAAGATGAAATATATATGGGATACATTGTCGAAATCTTGGATCTTCTGAGTACAATCTGGTTGTCCGATATTCTGATGCGGTAATCTGTACTGGTCGTTCGTCATATCGTCCACCTTTTCCAGTGGGGAAGAGCTGTGGAAAACAACGAGCTTCCAAACTTTTTCCCAAACACTCATGGGATTCCCCTTCGCTTTCTTCATTTGGAATAATTCAATAGTATTTCCTATCACTTCTTTGGAATGTAAAGGATGTACACTATAATGTTCATAAATTTCTTCACTTTTGGACATGTCCACTTCTTCAATTTGGCCACTTGACATATCTCTATCATCTCCTAAAACTATTTCTTCTTCTTCCACATACACATTTTTGTAGTAATCATTGTTTTTTATGAGATATAACATTGCCTTTTTCACTTTGCTGACATCTACTAATTCTTGCCATATTTTCCGACTCTTCGTAGGAACACCATTAACTAGAATAACTACCGGTTCAGTTTCCTCTTTCTCTACACCAATAGTTTCAATATTTTTCTTTAAATATAAAGGTAAATATACAACTCTTCCTTTTAATCCTCTCTGTAAATCTGTGGGAGGCAACTTACCGGTTTTAGGCTCCATACGAACAATAGCCTGAAACGGGTGCACAGATTGAATCAGAATAGACTCATGCGTGTTTAAATCTACCAGTTCTGGAGGAATAGCTACCAACTCTAGGTTATTATGTACAGCTCTAGCTGGCATTTTGTTGTCCTATAATTTGTTATAACAATATTTACAAATACGTAGATCACTACCCAAATCAAAGCAATCTTCTACCAACAAATAAGTTGCAAATTCCTTCCACTTATCATTGTTTTCTTTTTCACTTTTTAAATACAGATCAACATTCCTAGTCTGATTTTTATAGTGAGTTCGTCGACAACAAATACAAACATAATTTGGTCTTTCACAACAAATTACCTTAAAATTCGTAATTTCTTCTTCAAACTTCTCAGTACTGCTATGTTCCACGTCTTCTTTAACACCTACTTCTATCAATGTCTCACTTTGACTACACTCTTGTTCAGGACCAAAGTAACGAAACTCTATTTCATCACAAACTTTTTTTACAGCTGATACTGACCCATGCAAAAGAGCACTGTTTAAGTCACTTAAAATTATTGCTGGACTTTTTGCGTAATACAATCTTCTGACTAACCTCCGCATTTCAGAGTGATGTACTGCTAACATTCTGAAATGATGAAAAATACTTTGACACACTTTTCTAGAAAGACAAGCCAGAGAATGACCTTGCAAGCCAGTATTTTTTCTCACTTTGCAAGGATCTAGTCCTTGCAGCATCTTAATCTTTTGTTTAACACTCTTTTTACTACACGCTAGTTAGAAATGTCGTAAAATATCAATAGACTCCTGTCGTATACTACAAATACTACTACAATCCCAAGTATACACTGGGGCTTTAGTACGTCTCCCTAGAACTTCATCAGCTATCACTTCTTCTACATTTCTAGGAACCATCTTTTCTTTTTCAATTGGACAACCGTTTTTTACTTCATAAGCACGACCACTGGTATCAACTGCATGCAATAATGTATTGGTTTGAAAATAACTCTCTTCATTAAAAAAAGGCTCTGAACTTGAACTGTGCTTCCATTCACCCCAAAAAATATCACAAAAGTTAGTTCTGTTAATTAGTCTCTTCTTTTTACTTTTGTCCTTCATAAAATGTATTGGCTTATCTAATGAACAAATTCTGTTTAAAACTAAAATGAATAATTTCCTTTTTAATTCAAAAGCCTTCTCAACAATAGTTTCAATCTGTTTCTTCTTTTTATAAAATGCTGATCTTTTTTTATATTTCTTCACATCTTTTAACAAATTAAAGACAACTCTATTGTGAAACATTCTTTTCCTTATTTCATCAAATTGATTCTTTCTCCTTTTACCACACATTGTTTTTTGAAAACGTGATTTCCCATTAATTTCTCCTTTTTTCTTCTCATTCTTCTTTGTTGTTGAGGTATTCTTTCTACTTTCTACATTGTGAAAACTGTTTCTAGTCTTTGAAAGTCTTTTAATAAATTCTTTTGTTCTCTTACCACAAGACTTTTTCTTTTTTCCCACATGTTGTAGTTCATCTAATTCTTGCTGTTGTCTTTTCTTCAAATAATAGTCCTTCTTTTGTTGTTTCCTCTTTTCTGTTTTTTTAGTCATGGTAAGTTTTTTGTAATGATGATGAAGAATATCTGTAAAAAAATATATATATATAATATTATTAAAATAAATCTATAAAATAAACTGTTCTATTACTAAACAAACACGTTCTACATAAAAAACATTTAAACGCTTTGTTTTGAAATCACAATGCATTTACTACAGTACACAGGTACTAACTGGATAATTGTAGGAGTGAATGAGTAGAGTTTACGTGTTTAGAGGACTGTATCGGCAGTGGATAGAGGATTGTAATAGTGCATGTATTAGTACCTGGGTCATTGCATGAGTACATGGGTAGTGACTGGATGATTAGAGTACTGCAAGGAAAGAGGATGGTGAATTTATAAGTGCTTGGGTTTTGGCGCAGTGATTCGATAAGGACATGGTACTGGCTGGATGATTGGAGGAGTGCACGGAGAGTGACAGTGTGATTGCTGGACTGCATGGGTACTACTTGGGTAATTGGAGGAGTGAATCAGTAGTGTGGAGGGGGTTAGAGGACTCCATGGATAGTGCACATTTGATTGTAGCACTGCATGTGTTAATGTCTGAGTCATTGTACAAGTACATGGAGAGTGACTGGATACTTAGAGTTTTGCAAGTTGACAGCATGGTGAATTTATAAGTGCTTGGGTTTTGGCGCAGTGATTAGATAAGGACATGGTACTGGCTGGATGATTGGAGGACTGCACGGAGAGTGACAGTGTGATTGCTGGACTGCATGGGTACTACTTGGGTAATTAGAGGAGTGAATCAGTAGTGTGGAGGTGGTTAGAGGACTGCATGGATAGTGCACATTTGATTGTAGCACTCCATGTGTTAATGCCCGAGTCATTGTACAAGTACATGGATAGTGACTGGATACTTAGAGTGCTGCAATTTGACAGCATGGTTAATTTATAAGTGCTTGGGTTTTCGCGCAGTGATTAGATAAGGACATGGTACTGGCTGGATGATTGGAGGAGTGCAAGGATAGTGACAGTGTGATTGCTGGACTGCATGGGTACTACGTGGGTAATTGGAGGAGTGAATCAGTAGTGTGGAGGTGGTTAGAGGACTCCAGGGATAGTGCACATTTGATTGTAGCACTACATGTGTTAATGCCTGAGTCATTGTACAAGTACATGGATAGTGACTGGATACTTAGAGTGCTGCAAGTTGACAGCATGGTGAATTTATAAGTGCTTGGGTTTTGGTGCAGTGATTAGATAAGGACATGGTACTAGCTGGATGATTGGAGGAGTGCACTGAGAGTGACAGTGTGGTTGCTGGACTGCATGGGTAGTACCTGGGTAATTGGAGAAGTGAATCAGTAGTGTGGAGGTGGTTAGAAGACTGCATGGATAGTGCACATTTGATTGTAGCACTGCATGTGTTAATGCCTGAGTCATTGTACAAGTACATGGATAGTGACTGGATACTTAGAGTGCTGCAAGTTGACAGCATGGTGAGTTTATAAGTGCTTGGGTTTTGGTGCAGTGATTAGATAAGGACATGGTACTGGCTGGATGATTGGAGGAGTGGACGGAGAGTGACAGTGTGATTGCTGGACTACATGGGTACTACCTGGGGAATTGGAGGAATGAATAAGTAGTGTGTAGGTGGTTAGGGGACTGCATGGATAGTGCACATTTGATTGTAGCACTCCATGTGTTAATGCCTGAGTCATTGTACAAGTACATGCATAGTGACTGGATACTTAGAGTGCTGCAAGTTGACAGCATGGTGAATTTATAAGTGCTTGGGTTTTGGCGCAGTGATTAGATAAGGACATGGTACTGACTGGATGATTGTAGCAGTGGACGGAGAGTGACAGTGTGATTGCTGGGCTGCATGAGTACTACCTGGGGAATTGAAGGAGCGAATGAGAAGTGTGGAGGTGGTTAGAGGACTGCATGGATAGTGCACATTTGATTGTAGCACTGCATGTGTTAATGCCTGAGTCATTGTACAAGTACATGGATAGTGACTGGATACTTAGAGTGCTGCAAGTTGATAGCATGGTGAATTTATAAGTGCTTGGGTTTTGGTGCAGTGATTAGATAGGGACATGGTACTGGCTGGATAATTGGAGGAGTGGACGGAGAGTGACAGTGTGATTGCTGGACTGCATGGGTACTACCTGGGTAATTGGAGGAGTGAATCAGTAGTGTGTAGGTGGTTAGGGGACTGCATGGATAGTGCACATTTGATTGTAGCACTGCATGTGTTAATGCCTGAGTCATTGTACAAGTACATGGATAGTGACTGGATACTTAGAGTGCTGCAAGTTGACAGCATGGTGAATTTATAAGTGCTTGGGTTTTGTCGCAGTGATTAGTTAAGGATATGGTACTGGCTGGATGATTGGAGGAGTGGCCGGAGAGTGACAGTGTGATTGCTGGACTGCATGGGTACTACCTGGGGAATTGAAGGAGCGAATGAGAAGTGTGGAGGTGGTTAGAGGACTGCATGGATAGTGCACATTTGATTGTAGCACTGCATGTGTTAATGCCTGAGTCATTGTACAAGTACATGGATAGTGACTGGATACTTAGAGTGCTGCAAGTTGACAGCAAGGTGAATTTATAAGTGCTTGGGTTTTGGCGCAGTCATTAGATAAGGACATGGTACTGGCTGGATGATTGGAGGAGTGCACAGAGAGTGACAGTGTGATTGCTGGACTGCATGGGTACTACCTGGTTAATTTGAGGAGTGAATCAGTAGTGTGGAGGTGGTTAGAAGACTGCATGGATAGTGCACATTTGATTGTAGCACTGCATGTGTTAATGTCTGAGTCATTGTACAAGTACATGGATAGTGACTGGATACTTAGAGTGCTGCAAGTTGACAGCAAGGTGAATTTATAAGTGCTTGGGTTTTGGCGCAGTGATTAGATAAGGACATGGTACTGGCTGGATGATTGGAGGAGTGCACGGAGAGTGACAGTGTGATTGCTGGACTGCATGGGTACTACCTGGGTAATTGGAGGAGTGAATCAGTAGTGTGGAGGTTGTTAGAGGACTGCATGGATAGTGCACATTTGATTGTAGCACTGCATGTGTTTATGCCTGAGTCATTGCATTAGTACAAGGATAGTGACTGGATATTTAGAGTGCTGCACAGAGAGTGCATGGTGAATTTATAAGTGCTTGGGTTTTGCTAGAGTGATTGCATAAGGACATGGGACTGGTTGGGTAATAGGAGGAGTGCATAGGTAGTAACAGGGAGGTTACTAAACTGTATAGGTAGCAAGCAAAGGATTGTAGAAGTGCATGAGTTAGTGCCTGGGTCACTCCATGAGTACACTAAGCATACATGCAACTGTATAAATAATATCTGAAGAGATAGATAACTCACTACATACTATCTAGTTAAGTAGATAAGTCCAACATGCCACAAAGGGTAATATATGGTGGTTTATTTTTGAATTACATCTTGACCATTCAATCTACAAATATGCGACAGCATTAAACTATA
Organism: Calotriton arnoldi; assembly: GCA_963921515.1. Lineage (NCBI taxonomy): Eukaryota > Metazoa > Chordata > Amphibia > Caudata > Salamandridae > Calotriton > Calotriton arnoldi. The sequence continues at coordinate 77,621 of CAWUFW010021696.1, read as the reverse complement.
CCTCAGAACAGACTTAAGAAAGAAGAGCAATTAACAACACATTTAATGATCATTTTCAAAACCACATATATCTTCAGCTTTGTCTCCAAAATTATGTGGCATCATTCAACTATACCTTTGCTTAAACTACAAACAAAAACCTAATTAACACCACCTTATTTCACCATTCTATCTTTAATTATATGCCATAATTTAACTTTACCTTCTGTACAAACTAATAACAGAAACCTAATTAATAACACCTTATATGATTATCTTTCAAACACCACAGTTGTGCTGCATCTTTACCAAAGTATCTATAATTATGCAGTATCATTAAACTATACCTTTGTAGAGAGAAGAAAAAATTATGCCTAATAAACTACACCTTAAATGAACATCTGTCAAAATACACATTTGTACTGCATCTTCAACCAACTATCTAAAAATATGAAGCATCATTTAGCTAATCCTTTGAACAGAGTTAAAAATATATATATTATTGTACAGACTATTGTTCAAAGAAACTTCAAGTACAATTAACCTAATTCCAATATACATCTCTACACTTAATAATATATTTCAAACAACACAGTTTTACTATAATGTCAAATCTTTTTTAAATAAACCTCAAAAATATATAACTCACCTTTCAAATAAATCTGTTGATTGAAAAATCTCACACACTCAGACAGGATTTTCTTTTACACACAGTCAATATAGATCACTAGACTCTGCAAGGTGAAACCAGAAATGGCAAGGTTTCCCTCTATTTTTCCATACAAATACACATAAGCAACAAATAACATTGCTTCCCAGAGATTTTCAAATTGAAAAACATATTTACATTGGTCATAGATAATAACCCTTTTTAACTGACTTCTTCATCCCTTCTGCTTAATGCCAGTTTCCATAGCAACAGGTCATGCAACATTCAACTTAACTGACAGGTCACAAGTTCACCACAGAATGTTGCAAATAAGAACAGCAAGTGTGGTTGCCTTTGCAAAACATGCCCTTATCCTTTCTGCTGTACCTTTCAAACATTTTTTACTAACCAATAAGAAACATGCTTTTTAAACAAAGTAAAATGCAGCCTATTTTTAAATGTATAATCTTCTTAAACAGCCAATCAAATCTCTACTTTCTTAAAAACAGCATCTTCTCCACCATTTTAGATATCTCTCATTCTACCAACTGACTACCTCAGCTACAGACATCTTTTGATTACCTACAGAGATCCCTTCAAGATGCTTTCAGTGTGGATTGTTGGGCACAGATATGTATTCTGGTGCAAAATGTATGCTGAACACAGAGGTATTGACAAAGACCTAACTTTGCAAAATGTAGACATTAAATGGATTGGACAGAGAGGATTAAAGTGGCACCAATTGATGCCTTTGGTTAAAACCTTTTTACATCTCCAACCCCCTGACCTCATGATTGTGCACTGTGGTGGCAATGACCTAGGCACATTGATTGGGGTAGGTCTGGAAATGCTAATGAAGGACACCTTTGCAGAATTGATGTTGCTTTTCCCCCAAACTGCCTTTGTATACTCTAACATATGCCAAAGACAGAAATGGAAGTGGTCCAATCAATTTTGTCCTCAGATTGAGAAAGCTAGAAAAATGTCAATAAAGCTGTTTCTGCTTACCTCAGAGACCATAAAATGGGCTCCATATATAACAACTATCTACGTTTCCATATGGAGGGCATCTACAGGAGTGACGGAGTACACTTCACTGATGAAGGTAACAGAGTGTTTCTCAACAACCTAAAGCTCTGCATCCGCACTTACATGTAGCTGCAAGAAACTCATAATAAACACAAGGGCTCTTTTTAGAGCCACCCAAGAACCCAACATATAACCTAGGTTTATATAAAAAAAAATCTTAATTATTTTTGCTAGGAGTCGCGCACCCAGCGCGACTTAGAGCCGAGCACCCATCGCGTTCACACTAGGGGGCTGCGCTAAGTGCCACGCACCCCTTGTGTTCACACCAGAGGCCACGCTGGGAGCCGCGCACCCATCGCGTTCACACTAGGGGCCGCGCTGAGCGCCACACACCCCTCACGTTCACACCAGAGGCCACGCTGGGAGCCGTGCACCCCTCGTGTTCACACCAGGGGGCCACGCTGGAAGCCGCGCACCCCCAGCGTTCACATCAGGGGGCCGCACTGAGCGCCGCGCTAGGGTCGCGATTCCACTTTTTTTTTTTTTAAACCGTCCATTTTCATTAATTTACATTCGCCCCGGGGCATGCTCAAATATACATTTTTTCAGTTTTTTAAAAAAAACGGAGGAGTGGGGACTGCCACCCCCCTCCCCGGCCACTTTGGGCCCCGGGGACCCCATCCCCCGGGACCTGGCCTCATGGTTAGGGACCGTGGGGGGAGCCCCAATGCCCCCACGTTCCCGCCGGCTCCCTGCCTCCTGCGGGACCCGGCATTGCTTTTCCAACGGGGAGCTGCTCACATGCAGCTCCCTGTGTGGAAAAGCAATCTGCTTTGGATTTTGGAAGAGAGAGCAGGTTTCCCTGCTCTCGCTTCCAAAATCCAAAGCAAGTTTGCTATGACAGGGCGGGAGCCATGCTCCCGCCCTGTCATAGCAAACAGAAGTATCCCAGGGGTAGGCACCCCAGGACACTGCAGTAGCCAGCCCTGGGGGTGGCGGTCCCCAGGGCCAGCAAGGGCTCCGGGAGGAGGACCAAGCAGCCCCCCTCCCTTTATTTACATAGCCCCGGGGAGGTGGTGGTCCCCGGGGCTCGGGAGTCCGTAACGGAACCCCTAATTTACATTATTAATGCCCCGGGGAGGTGGTGGTCCCCGGGGCATGTGGAGCTCGAGCCCCCTACAGGTTTAATTATTTTTGTAAAAAAGCCCGGGGGAGATGGTGGTCCCCGGGGCTGCGAGGCCCAGCGGGCCCCCACAGTTATGAATAGGACAATGCCCCCGGGACCTGGCCCACCCAGGGGCCTCATTTAAATCAAGCGCGGGATTCATTTAAAAAAAAAAATTGGGCATGATTTGCGACCCCATCGCGCATTCTTCCAAACTTATTAAAAAAAAATACTTTTTTGGCCTTGGGGGTCCTTGTGGGACCAACTGAACAGGCCTAAGGGGTCAGAGTGTTTCTACCATGCCCCCTTTTCTTGTTTTTAAACATTTATTTTACTGTTTTCTTGTGACTCGGTTGGTGAATGAGTGGATGTGTGTGTAGATCTTGGAATTACTGAATAGGTGTGTTGTAACTGGTATTGGTATGTCCATTGTTTTGAAAATGTTAGTTTGTATTTTTGAGTGTGTGTATCAAAGGTTATATTAGGGTGAGAGGAGGTCTGCCACTCTATCACAAGGATGATGTCATCAGTGATGTCATCAGTGATGTCATTTGAGATGTCATCAGTGATGTCATGAGTGATGTCACTGACCATGTCATGAGTGATGTAATATGTGACGTCATCAGCAGTGCATTGCGAGGCGCGCAAGTTATAGTTAGCTGAGCTAACTATAACGGGGGAATTTCTATGGTTTTGTACGAGTGAAATGTCCAACTAACTATAACGCCCCTGAAACCTATGGTTTTTTCAGTGAATTTCTAAGATTTTTTAAATGATAATTTCTAACTATAACGTGCCTGAAACCTATTGTTTTTTCAGTGAATTTCTAAGGTTTTTTAAATGCTAATTTCTAACTATAACGTGCCTGAAACCTATGGTTTTTTCAGTGAATATATATATATTTATTATACTATGTATACATGTGAAAATGTCTCGGTCCCCTGTTTGCCTCAGTGGCACGGAAAAAATGGGTGGAACTGACGTCAGCACGCCGACGAGGTCCTCTTATGGCTCCGATGACGTCATACGGTGTCGCGAGCGGAGCCGTGCTCGTTGACGTGGGAGAGCTAGGAAAGAATTTCCGTGGAATGCTGGTGCAGGGGATATTCACCTAAGTGTTCAGGCTAGTCCTTTGGGAGCAACTGTTTATGTTGCCACTCCAGAAACCGACACCAGTGATCCGAGGGCAGAGGCCCTGCAGATGGCACACGAGGTGGGGTGCCCAGTCGTGTGCACCGGCGGGGCAGCGAAGTGACAAGCACCACAACCCACAAAAAAGGTAACGAGGGCACTGAATAACACAGGATCTTCTCTTTGTATCTGGCAGGAACAACGAAGTTAAAATGCCCTAGTACCAAAATGTAGAATTAGTGCTACAACGGTCTTCAAGAGGAACTGCAATGCCGCTTCTGCCTCCCGTACCCTGGAGGCGGCACATGGGTCACGCGGTACGGTCATACTGCGGTGGGACGCACACTCGTTGACCTCTCATGGCACTGCTCCACACTTCAGGGAGGACGCTTTCCATTAGCTATGTTTTCTGATGACATGTCGCGCCGGCCCCGTCCAACAACAGAACTCCTTTAGATCCAAACAGACTCTTCCACTCTCTCACCGGAAGTGAAACCAGGCCACGCGGACACTTTCACAATACAACAGCCGGGAATGCACTTTTCGGTAAAAAAACACATTCCTTCCTCCTAATTAATCAAATAAATGTCTCACTGAAGAACAGGGGCCAGCTTCGATCGGTAAACAGCCGTTACAACGACTTTTTTACTTTGCGATACCATTACAACGCATGCATTACTATGCATGCGTTGTACATCACCAAGTCATTATTACGCATTTTTTTAGAACGCATGGTCATTTACCACGCATGCCTTTACAACAAATTTTGTTGTAAAGGTATGTATGGTAAATGACCATGCGTACTAAAAAACATGTAGACGATCCATATCGTTGTAAGGAAACAGAGGCTGTTCCATTTCCTCACAACGACGTGCATCGCCCCACAGAGATGACGTGAAGCAGGAACCACGAGGAGAGAGGAACCATGAGGAGTGAGAGGTAAGGGGGATTGGGCATGGGGTGGGGGTTTCTTTTCTAGGGTTTAGGGTAGTGCAGTGGTGTTTGGGTGGTGTAGGGGGATGTGCTGGAGGTTGTGTTTTAGGGTTTAGGGTAGTGCAGTGGTGTTTGGGTAGTGTAGGGGGTCATGCTGGGGGTAATGTTTTAGGGTTTAGGGTAGTGCAGTAGTGTAGGGGGTCGTGCTGGGGGTAGTGTTTTAGGGTTTAGGGTAGTGCAGTGGTATATGGGTAGTGTAGGGGGTCATGCTGGGGTAGTGTTTTAGGGTTTAGGGTAGTGCAGTGGTGTTTGAGTAGTGTAGGGGGTCATGCTGGTGGTAGTGTTTTAGGGTTTAGGATAGTGCAGTGGTGTTTGTGTAGTGTAGGGGGTCATGCTGGGGGTAGTGTTTTATGGTTTAGGGTAGTGCAGTGGTGTTTGGGTAGTGTACGGGGTCATACTGGGGGTAGATTTAGGGTTTAGGGTAGTGCAGTGGTGTTTGGGTAGTGTATGGAGTCGTGCTGGGTGTAGTGTTTTAGGGTTTGGGGTAGTGCAGTGGTGTTTGTGTAGTGTAGGGGGTTGTGCTGGGTATAGTGTTTTAGGGTTTATGTTAGTGCAGTGGAGTTTGGGTAGTGTAGGGGGTAGTGCTGGGGTAGTGTTTTAGGGTTTAGGGCAGTGCAGTGGTGTTTGTGTAGTGAAGGGGGTCATACTGTGGGTAGTGTTTTAGGGTTTAGGGTAGTGCAGTCGTGTTTGTGTAGTGTAGGGGGTTGTGTTTTAGGGTATAGGGTAGTGCAGTGGTGTTTGGGTAGTGTAGGGGGTCATGCTGGGGTTAGTGTTTTAGGGTTTAGGGTAGTGCAGTGGTGTTTGGGTAGTGTAGGGGGTCATGCTGGGGGTAGTGTTTTAGGGTTTAGGGTAGTGCAGTGGTGTTTGTGTAATGTGGGCGGTCATGCTGGGGGTATATTTATGGTTTAGTGTAGTGCAGTGGTGTTTGGGTAGTGTAGGGAGTCATGCTGGGGTAGTGTTTTAGGGTTTAGGGTAGTGCAGTGGTGTTTGGGTAGTATAGGGAGTCGTGCTGGTGGTAGTGTTTTAGGGTTTAGGGTAGTGCAGTTATGTTTGGGTAGTGTAGGGTGTCGTGCTGGGGGTAGTGTTTTAGGGTTTAGGGTAGTGCAGTGGTGTTTGGGTAGTGGAGGGGGTAGTGTTTCAGGATTTAGGGTAGTGCGCCCAACCAGCCACAATATCCGTGGACAAAGGGGATCCTGACTCTTTGGAACGCTCCATCAATTGAATAATTTGGGTCAAGGGCCCTACCACATCCAAGACCTATCAATTCCTTTCTTCGGATCCCTCATATACTTGGAGAAAAAGGTAAATAGTTTCTCATCAATTTCAGGCGTGTTAGCCACCTTCCCCTTCAGTGAGGGCCTGGGGCATTCTCCCCTCATCCTATTCCTGACCTCCCTTTCAAGGGGTTGATGGATTTTCCCCACCACATACTCTGCCACTTTGGCGTCAGGTGTCCACTCTGCCGACCTAGGATGGTAAATTTGGGTAGGCTCGAACATGTCCGAGTGGACCCCGTCCCCAACCGGGGACTAAGAGGAGTGGGACTCTGGACGCCAGGGACGTCCCGAGTCCTTATCCTAATCGGAGGAGAAATCGTCCTCCGATACACCCTCTCCCTCTAAGGCAAACCCGCCATCGGGGTCTACAATAGTGGTGACAGTGTCGCAATTTTCTCCGGGCCCCTCCTCCTCCTGGCAGGGTGCATGTTTTAGCATTCGCGCACTCTTGAGGAAGGTCTCCGTAAGTTTATCAAATCCTTCCAAATGCCCCACGTTATGCTTAACGGCCCTTTTATTCCCCATCTGGGAGCTACTTGGACCCGCCACCACCAGATCTGGGTCACTGAACACCCCAGGGATGCTTTTCGCCAGCTTATCAACCTGATCCCTAAGAGGAGCCAGCGCCCTAGAAATAGCCAGAGAGAGGGCTTGGTCCACTGCTGGAGGGAGAAGTTGGGGGGCCATTCCTCCTCCACTTCCTGGTAGGAGGAGTAAAAATGGTCTTCTGGAGAAGACATGATAGCAGAGGGTGTGAGCACAGAACAAATGCCCTTAAAATCCTTAAGACAGCCCCCTCGCCGGTGCTCCAACAGCTGGGCTTTCCCGAAGCTGTTATAAGAATAGACTGAGGCGCAATACCAATTACCACCACCAGGTGGCGGTGGTCACTAACGTGGCCGTGTGGGGAAATCACTGTGTAGCGGTGTCAAAATTAGGCGAGGGTTGGTCGGGAATCAAGCGGACACTAAAGGAGTGACCGGATTCCCAAACGCGCGTAAAGACCAGCGGGAGCGCTCGACGGAGCTGCATCGCTCGGACCAGACGCGCCTGACAGGATCTCACCGCGCGCAGAGCACACAGCGGGAGAAACTGCGAGGGGGAGAACGCGCTCGGGCAAGAGCCTGCTGCGCAGGGAATATGAAACAATACCAAGGCAATAATGCTAATAACGTGCACAAGAAACCGCTATACAAACAGCATCAACGTCAGATTAAGCCAAGAATGTAAGGAATGCACTTAACTGAAGAGTTGTGAAGAAATAGGAAGCGGAAGGGACGTCACGATATTATATACGATGGACTGTGATATGATTGGACTATAGTTGCCTTGGAGACTACCCCCTAATGGTTCATGGGTTGTGTAGTCTTTTGTTTAATGATTGTTGTGTTACGTTTTCTTTGAACTGCTATGCAAATAAAGTGAGGAAAGATATGCATAATCCTCGCCTCCGTCCTGCCATAGAATTCATTAAACTTTATTTGATCTGATTTAGAAACATAGATCATAAAAGTGTACATAAAAACAGTAAATCCTCTTTCCTAATATAATACAGTGAGAATTAATTAAAACCAGTAGGTAAAATCGGGTGTTACAAAGCCCGGTTCAGAGCAACTTCAGGTTAACAGAATCGTAAAGTTCAATGTTTCGCAAGATCAATCTCATGTACTTCGTGCAAAATACGCAATAAGGGGTCCAAGTAAGATGTAACTCTCCAATACCTGACCAGTTTGCACTATATAAAACTGCAGAAAAACTAAAAATAAAAAGTGTTTTGCACACTTCTGTCATTGGGCTATATGTGGGCTACATCTGGGTGATATTTGTGCTACATTTGGGCTCTTTTTCTCTGGTGGCCATCTTGGGAGACTTATTTGTTATGAAGTTTCCTAATTTCGTCATTTACTGCAGTCTCCTAAGTAGGAAATGCTTTCAGTTTTTCACTTTGATTCCATCAAGTAGGCATTCAGATGTGTCACACATTTGCCATAAATTCAGAATGTTAGCACTCTAGTTGTTCATTAGATCACTGTAGTAAAGCTACTGATCACCAGGGAGTTAACTGGAAGTCTACTGCTGGTATTGAAAGTGATTGTTTCAGTCTGCATGTCAGAATTTTCTAATGAAATAGAAGAGGATTTGAGATCTCACTTAAAACATGCCCTACATTTTCTTTCTGCAGAACTAACCATAATTTCTATGGCAAAATAAACCCCCTCATTTTGTACCTTTTTAAATTAAATTTTTAAGTGTTACCAGTTTATTCCAATCAAGATGGCTTCAGTTGTGCCATACTTTTGTCATAAGTAAGACTGTTAGCGCTCTAGTTGTTCTTTAGAACACTCTGGGAAGATGCAGTAGAACACAAAGGCATCAACTGACAGGCTGCTCCTGTTGAAATATAACAGGAAGATATTTGAGATCTCACTTAAAACATGTCCTAATTTTTCTTTCTACAGCACTAACCATAATTTCTATGACAAAATGAACCCCCTCATTTTGTTCCTTTTTAAATTAAAAGTTTTAAGAGTTACCAGTTTATTCCAATCAAGATGGATTCAGGTGTGCCATACTTTTGTCATAAGTAAGGCTGTTAGCACTCTAGTTGCTCTTTAGAACACTCTGGGAAGCTGCAGTAGAACACAAAGGCATCAACTGACAGGCTGCTCCTGTTGAAATATAACAGGAAGATATTTGAGATCTCACTTAAAACATGTCCTAATTTTCTTTCTACAGCACTAACCATAATTTCTATGACAAAATGAACCCCCTCATTTTGTTCCTTTTAAATTAAATGTTTTAAGTGTTACCAGTTTATTCCAATCAAGATGGCTTCAGGTGTGCCATACTTTTGTCATAAGTAAGGCTGTTAGCACTCTAGTTGTTCTTTAGAACACTCTGGGAAGCTGCAGTAGAACACAAAGGAATCAACTGACAGTCTCTGCCCTTGTTGGATGTACATGTTTTACTGAGAACGTCAGACTTCATTCTCACATGACTGAGAAAGATAATGTGAATTTACAGAAAATATGCTCTCATTTTAGCTTCTGGAGCACCTTCCAAAACTGTATGGGACAAGCATGTGAAAATAGTTTTCTCTCAAACATGATTCATGATATCCCAGCAGAAGGTTTTTCACAGGGTAAAATCACCTTAGAACACACCACAATTCCTGAAATTAGTATGGTACCATCAATAAATGAATTCTAATGTAACTAAAGTCTGTTATCACCCTTTATAGTTCTCCTTTTGGTAACCCTCAAAATATTAGATTCACTACAATGCATTTCATTGGGGTACTAATATTTATATTGGTCCCAAGATGGCTGCCAGCAATTCCAGGATGAAGTGCTGACAGCCAATCAGAGCTCACGATGACATGTGTGGTTAGGCTCCACCCAGATATATATGTGTTTTCTTTTCAAATTTCTCAGGAACTACTGAACGGATTTACACCATTTAACAAAGGCAAGACTCTGAACCAATGGCTACCTTTTTGCCAAATTTGGTGTAATTCCGTTCAGCAGTTCAGGCTGTAGCTGCGATGAAAGGTTCCTATGGAAAATTGCATGGGGAAAACACGTTTTGGACCCCCTTTTTCTCGGCCCCGCTTGCCGAATCACCCCGAAACTTTCAGGATAGGAGCGGGGTGATTCGGCAAGCGGGGGACGAGAAAAAAGGGGGTCCCAAAACGTGTTTTCCCCATGCAATTTTCCATAGGAACCTTTCATTGCAGCTACAGCCCGAACTGCTGAACGGAATTACACCAAAGTTGGCAAAAAGGTAGCCCTTGGTTCAGAGTCGTGCCTTTGGTTAAATGGTGTAAATCCGTTCAGTAGTTCCTGAGAAATTTGAAAAGAAAACACATATATATCTGGGCGGAGCCTAACCACACATCTCATCGTGAGATCTGATTGGCTGTCAGCACTTCATCCTGGAATTGCTGGCAGCCATCTTGGGACCAATATAAATGATAGTACCCCATTGAAATGCATTGTAGTGAATCGAAGATTTTGAGGGTTACCAAAAGGAGAACTATAAAGGGTGATAACAGACTTTAGTTACATTAGAATTCATTTGTTGATGGTACCATACTAATTTCAGGAATTGTGGTGTGTTCTAAGGTGATTTTACGCTGTGAAAAACCTTCTGCTGGGATATCATGAATCATGTTTGAGAGAAAACTATTTTCACATGCTTGTCCCATACAGTTTTGGAAGGTGCTCCAGAAGCTAAAATGAGAGCATATTTTCTGTAAATTCACATTATCTTTCTCAGTCATGTGAGAATGAAGTCTGACATTCTCAGTAAAACATGTACATCCAACAAGGGCAGAGACTGTCAGTTGATTCCTTTGTGTTCTACTGCAGCTTCCCAGAGTGTTCTAAAGAACAACTAGAGTGCTAACAGCCTTACTTATGACAAAAGTATGGCACACCTGAAGCCATCTTGATTGGAATAAACTGGTAACACTTAAAACATTTAATTTAAAAAGGAACAAAATGATGGGGTTCATTTTGTCATAGAAATTATGGTTAGTGCTGTAGAAAGAAAAATTAGGACATGTTTCAAGTGTGATCTCAAATATCTTCCTGTTATATTTCAACAGGAGCAGCCTGTCAGTTGATGCCTTTGTGTTCTACTGCAGCTTCCCAGAGTGTTCTAAAGAACAACTAGAGCGCTAACAGTCTTACTTATGACAAAATTATGGCACACCTGAAGCCATCTTGATTGGAATAAACTGGTAACTCTTAAAACATTTAATTTAAAAAGGAACAAAATGATGGGGTTCATTTTGTCATAGAAATTATGGTTAGTGCTGTAGAAAGAAAAATTAGGACATGTTTCAAGTGTGATCTCAAATATCTTCCTGTTATATTTCAACAGGAGCAGCCTGTCAGTTGATGCCTTTGTGTTCTACTGCAGCTTCCCAGAGTGTTCTAAAGAACAACTAGAGCGCTAACAGTCTTACTTATGACAAAATTATGGCACACCTGAAGCCATCTTGATTGGAATAAACTGGTAACTCTTAAAACATTTAATTTAAAAAGGAACAAAATGAGGGGGTTCATTTTGTCATAGAAATTATGGTTAGTGCTGTAGAAAGAAAAATTAGGACATGTTTTAAGTGAGATCTCAAATATCTTCCTGTTATATTTCAACAGGAGCAGCCTGTCAGTTGATTCCTTTGTGTTCTACTGCAGCTTCCCAGAGTGTTCTAAAGAACAACTAGAGAGCTAACAGTCTTACTTATGACAAAAGTATGGCACATCTGAAGCCATCTTGATTGGAATAAACTGGTAACACTTAAAACATTTAATTTAAAAAGGAACAAAATGAGGGGGTTCATTTTGCCATAGAAATTATGGTTAGTGCTGTAGAAAGAAAAATTAGGACATGTTTTAAGTGAGATCTCAAATATCTTCCTGTTATATTTCAACAGGAGCAGCCTGTCAGTTGATGCCTTTGTGTTCTACTGCAGCTTCCCAGAGTGTTCTAAAGAACAACTAGAGTGCTAACAGCCTTACTTATGACAAAAGTATGGCACACCTGAAGCCATCTTGATTGGAATAAACTGGTAACACTTAAAACATTTAATTTAAAAAGGAACAAAATGATGGGGTTCATTTTGTCATAGAAATTATGGTTAGTGCTGTAGAAAGAAAAATTAGGACATGTTTCAAGTGTGATCTCAAATATCTTCCTGTTATATTTCAACAGGAGCAGCCTGTCAGTTGATGCCTTTGTGTTCTACTGCAGCTTCCCAGAGTGTTCTAAAGAACAACTAGAGCGCTAACAGTCTTACTTATGACAAAATTATGGCACACCTGAAGCCATCTTGATTGGAATAAACTGGTAACTCTTAAAACATTTAATTTAAAAAGGAACAAAATGAGGGGGTTCATTTTGTCATAGAAATTATGGTTAGTGCTGTAGAAAGAAAAATTAGGACATGTTTTAAGTGAGATCTCAAATATCTTCCTGTTATATTTCAACAGGAGCAGCCTGTCAGTTGATGCCTTTGTGTTCTACTGCAGCTTCCCAGAGTGTTCTAAAGAACAACTAGAGCGCTAACAGTCTTACTTATGACAAAAGTATGGCACACCTGAAGCCATCTTGATTGGAATAAACTGGTAACACTTAAAACATTTAATTTAAAAAGGAACAAAATGAGGGGGTTCATTTTGCCATAGAAATTATGGTTAGTGCTGCAGAAAGAAAATTTAGGGCATGTTTTAAGTGAGATCTCAAATCCTCTTCTATTTCATTAGAAAATTCTGACATGCAGACTGAAACAATCACTTTCAATACCAGCAGTAGACTTCCAGTTAACTCCCTGGTGAGCAGTAGCTTTACTACAGTGATCTAATGAACAACTAGAGTGCTAACATTCTGAATTTATGGCAAATGTGTGACACATCTGAATGCCTTCTTGATGGAATCAAAGTAAAAACTGAAAGCATTTCCTACTGAGGAGACTGCAGTAAATGACGAAATTAGGAAACTTCATAACAAATAAGTCTCCCAAGATGGCCACCAGAGAAAAAAGAGCCCAAATGTAGCACAAATATCACCCAGATGTAGCCCACATATAGCCCAATGACAGAAGTGTGCAAAACACTTTTTATTTTTAGTTTTTCTGCAGTTTTATATAGTGCAAACTGGTCAGGTATTGGAGCGTTACATCTTACTTGGACCCCTTATTGCGTATTTTGCACGAAGTACATGAGATTGATCTTGCGAAACATTGAACTTTACGATTCTGTTAACCTGAAGTTGCTCTGAACCGGGCTTTGTAACACCCGTTTTTACCTACTGGTTTTAATTAATTCTCACTGTATTGTATTAGGAAAGAGGATTTACTGTTTTTATGTACACTTTTATGATCTATGTTTCTAAATCAGATCAAATAAAGTTTAATGAATTCTATGGCAGGACGGAGGCGAGGATTATGCATATCTTTCCTCACTTTATTTGCATAGCAGTTCAAAGAAAACGTAACACAACAATCATTAAACAAAAGACTACACAACCCATGAACCATTAGGGGGTAGTCTCCAAGGCAACTATAGTCCAATCATATCACAGTCCATCGTATATAATATCGTGACGTCCCTTCCGCTTCCTCTTTCTTCACTGCTCGTCAGTTAAGTGCATTCCTTACATTCTTGGCTTAATCTGACGTTGTTGCTGTTTGTATAGCGGTTTCTTGTGCACGTTATTAGCATTATTGCCTTGGTATTGTTTCATATTCCCTGCGCAGCAGGCTCTTGCCCGAGCGCGTTCTCCCCTCGCAGTTTCTCCCGCTGTGTGCTCTGCGCGCGGTGAGATCCTGTCAGGCGCGTCTGGTCCGAGCGAGGCAGCTCCGTCGAGCGCTCCCGCTGGTCTTTACGCGCGTTTGGGAATCCGGTCACTCCTTTAGTGTCCGCTTGATTCCCGACCAACCCTCGCCTAATTTTGACACCGCTACGCGGTGATTTCCCCACACGGCCACGTTAGTGACCAGCGCCACCTGGTGGTGGTAATTGGTATTGCGCCTCAGTCTATTCTTATAACAGCTTCGGGAAAGCCCAGCTGTTGGAGCACCGGCGAGGGGGCTGTCTTAAGGATTTTAAGGGCATTTGTTCTGTGCTCACACCCTCTGCTATCATGTCTTCTCCAGAAGACCATTTTTACTCCTCCTACCAGGAAGTGGAGGAGGAATGGCCCCCAACTTCTCCCTCCAGCAGTGGACCAAGCCCTCTCTCTGGCTATTTCTAGGGCGCTGGCTCCTCTTAGGGATCAGGTTGATAAGCTGGCGAAAAGCATCCCTGGGGTGTTCAGTGACCCAGATCTGGTGGTGGCGGGTCCAAGTAGCTCCCAGATGGGGAATAAAAGGGCCGTTAAGCATAACGCGGGGCACTTGGAAGGATTTGATAAACTTACGGAGACCTTCCTCAAGAGTGCGCGAACGCTAAAACATGCACCCTGCCGGGAGGAGGAGGGGCCCGGAGAAAATTGCGACACTGTCACCACTATTGTAGACCCCGACGGCGGGTTTCCCTTAGAGGGAGAGGGTGTATCGGAGGACGATTTCTCCTCCGATGAGGATAAGGACTCGGGCGTCCCTGGCGTCCAGAGTCCCACTCCTCTCAGTCCCCGGTTGGGGACGGGGTCCACTCGGACATGTTCGAGCCTACCCAAATTTACCATCCTAGGTCGGCAGAGTGGACACCTGACGCCAAAGTGGCAGAGTATGTGGTGGGGAAAATCCATCAACCCCTTGAAAGGGAGGTCAGGAATAGGATGAGGGGAGAATGCCCCAGGCCCTCACTGAAGGGGAAGGTGGCACACACGCCTGAAATTGATGAGAAACTATGTACCTTTTTCTCCAAGTATATGAGGGATCCCAAGAAAGGAATTGATAGGTCTTGGACGTGGTAGGGCCCTTGACCCAAATTATTCAATTGACGGAGCGTTCCAAAGAGTCAGGATCCCCTTTGTCCACGGATATTGTGGCTGGTTGGGCGCACTACCCTAAACCCTAAAACACTACCCCCTCCACTACCCAAACACCACTGCACTACCCTAAACCCTAAAACACTACCCCAGCACGACACCCTACACTACCCAAACATAACTGCACTACCCTAAACCCTAAAACACTACCACCAGCACGACTCCCTACACTACCCAAACACCACTGCACTACCCTAAACCCTAAAACACTACCCCCAGCACGACTCCCTACACTACCCAAACACCACTGCACTACACTAAACCCTAAATATACCCCCAGCATGACCTCCCACACTACACAAACACCACTGCACTACCCTAAACCCTAAAACACTACCCCCAGCACGACCCCCTACACTACCCAAACACCACTGCACTACCCTAAACCCTAAAACACTAACCCCAGCATGACCCCCTACACTACCCAAACACCACTGCACTACCCTATACCCTAAAACACGACCCCCTACACTACACAAACACGACTGCACTACCCTAAACCCTAAAACACTACCCACAGCATGACCCCCTTCACTACACAAACACCACTGCACTGCCCTAAACCCTAAAACACTACCCCAGCACTACCCCCTACACTACCCAAACACCACTGCACTAACATAAACCCTAAAACACTACCCCCAGCACAACCCCCTACACTACACAAACACCACTGCACTACCCTAAACCCTAAAACACTACCCCCAGCACGACTCCCTACACTACCCAAACACCACTGCACTACCCTAAACCCTAAATCTACCCCCAGCACGACCCCCTACACTACCCAAACACCACTGCACTACCCTAAACCATAAAACACTACCCCCAGCATGACCCCCTACACTACACAAACACCACTGCACTACCCTAAACCCTAAAACACTACCACCAGCATGACCCCCTACACTACCCATACACCACTGCACTACCCTAAACCCTAAAACACTACCCCCAGCACGACCCCCTACACTACTGCACTACCCTAAACCCTAAAACACTACCCCCAGCACGACCCCCTACACTACCCAAACACCACTGCACTACCCTAAACCCTAAAACACTACCCCCAGCACGACCCCCTACACCACCCAAACACCACTGCACTACCCTAAACCCTAGAAAAGAAACCCCCACCCCATGCCCAATCCCCCTTACCTCTCACTCCTCATGGTTCCTCTCTCCTCGTGGTTCCTGCTTCACGTCATCTCTGAGGGGCGGTGCACGTCGTTGTGAGGAAACGGAACAGCCTCTGTTTCCTTACAACGACATGGATCGTCTACATGTTTTTAGAACGCATGGTCATTTACCATACATACCTTTACAACAAAATTCGTTGTAAAGGCATGCGTGGTAAATGACCATGCGTTCTAAAAAATGCGTAGTAATGACTTTGTGATGTACAACGCATGCGTGGTAATGCATGCGTTGTAATGGTATCGCAAAGTAAAAAGTCGTTGTAACGGCTGTTTACCGATCGAAGCTGGCCCCTGTTCTTCAGTGAGACGTTTATTTGATTAATTAGGAGGAAGGAATGTGGTTTTTTACCGAAAAGTGCATTCCCGGCTGTTGTATTGTGAAAGTGTCCGCGTGGCCTGGTTTCACTTCCGGTGAGAGAGTGGAAGAGTCTGTTTGGATCTAAAGGAGTTCTGTTGTTGGACGGGGCCGGCGCGACATGTCATCAGAAAACATAGCTAATGGAAAGCGTCCTCCCTGAAGTGTGGAGCAGTGCCATGAGAGGTCAACGAGTGTGCGTCCCACCGCAGTATGACCGTACCGCGTGACCCATGTGCCGCCTCCAGGGTACGGGAGGCAGAAGCGGCATCGCAGGTCCTCTTGAAGACCGTTGTAGCACTAATTCTACATTTTGGTACTAGGGCATTTTAACTTCGTTGTTCCTGCCAGATACAAAGAGAAGATCCTGTGTTATTCAGTGCCCTCGTTACCTTTTTTGTGGGTTGTGGTGCTTGTCACTTCGCTGCCCCGCCGGTGCACACGACTGGGCACCCCACCTCGTGTGCCATCTGCAGGGCCTCTGCCCTCGGATCACTGGTTTCGGTTTCTGGAGTGGCAACATAAACAGTTGCTCCCAAAGGACTAGCCTGAACACTTAGGTGAATATCCCCTGCACCAGCATTCCACGGAAATTCTTTCCTAGCTCTCCCACGTCAACGAGCACGGCTCCGCTCGCGACACCGTATGACGTCATCGGAGCCATAAGAGGACCTCGTCGGCGTGCTGACGTCAGTTCCACCCATTTTTCCGTGCCACCGAGGCAAACAGGGACCGAGACATTTCACATGTATACATAGTATAATAAATATATATATATTCACTGAAAAAACCATAGGTTTCAGGCACGTTATAGTTAGAAATTAGCATTTAAAAACCTTAGAAATTCACTGAAAAAACCATAGGTTTCAGGCACGTTATAGTTAGAAATTAGCATTTAAAAAACCTTAGAAATTCACTGAAAAAACCATAGGTTTCAGGGGCGTTATAGTTAGTTGGACATTTCACTCGTACAAAACCATAGAAATTCCCCCGTTATAGTTAGTTCAGCTAACTATAACTCGCGCGCCCGCAATGCACTGCTGATGACGTCACATATTACATCACTCATGACATGGTCAGTGACATCACTCATGACATCACTGATGACATCTCAAATGACATCACTGATGACATCACTGATGACATCATCCAGTGAATGTGTGTTTTTCTGAAAATTAAATATGTTTTATATATGTATATCTCAAGGTCGATGGAAGAATAAATGGGTATATAAGTGTCTAAATGGATGATTTTTTTGTAAAATTGATTGTATAACTGACTAAGTGTATCTTAGTGAATACATGGGTTAGTGAGTAATGTTTAAATATGAAAATATCTGTATCAGTCTCTCACTTTGTGTATAAGTGGCTGCATGGGTTGGTGAGTAGCTACATGAGTGTCTATATGGGTTATTAGTTGGTTTTTTGAGTATCAGTATGAGTGTCTGAGTGTCTGTATGGTTCGGTGGGGGTATTACTTAGTGCATAGATGCATGAATGAGTGACTCACTGTTTGTATGTGTTGAAGACAGCATGTGTGCAGGACTGTATAGGTGGATGAGTATGTGTATGGGTGTGTTAGTGAGTGAATGACTGTCTCAATAGTGTCTTTATGAGTAACTACATATGTTTTAAACTAGTATATGTGAGTATTGGTGTATATAAGTGAGTATATGTGAGAGTGAGAGATTGGAAGAGTTCCTGTACAAATAAGTAGGTGTTTCTATAAGTGATTGTTTAAGAGAGTAAGTATGTGTAAGTTTCTGTAGAAGTAAGTGTGGTAGTGTGTGTATAACTGTATATGCAAGTAAATGGATGTTTGATACTTTGTTTGCATGTGTGACTATGTGTGTGAGTAACTCTATGGATGAGTGGCGGTGTGTAACAGGATGTATAGGTGTATGAGTACATATGATGAGTGAGTACATGTATGAGTGACTGTATAGGGACTGTTGGTGAATGAGTGGATGTGTGTGTAGATCTTGGAATTACTGAATAGGTGTGTTGTAACTGGTATTGGTATGTCCATTGTTTTGAAAATGTTAGTTTGTATTTTTGAGTGTGTGTATCAAAGGTTATATTAGGGTGAGAGGAGGTCTGCCACTCTATCACAAGGATGATGTCATCAGTGATGTCATCAGTGATGTCATTTGAGATGTCATCAGTGATGTCATGAGTGATGTCACTGACCATGTCATGAGTGATGTAATATGTGACGTCATCAGCAGTGCATTGCGGGCGCGCGAGTTATAGTTAGCTGAACTAACTATAACGGGGGAATTTCTATGGTTTTGTACGAGTGAAATGTCCAACTAACTATAACGCCCCTGAAACCTATGGTTTTTTCAGTGAATATATATATATATATATTACCTACTGGCGGTCGCCAGTAGGTAGTTATAGTTAGGACCTATTTTCCATAGGAAATTCACAACATTCTATTTCCAATAACTTTGGCGCCGGTTGACGAATCTTCGCGAAATTTTCAAAACTTGTGGGGCGCTCCGGTCCGCTCCTATCCTGAAAGTCTCGGGGTGATTCGTCAAGTGGGGGCCGAGAAAAAAGGGGGTCCCAAAACGTGTTTTCCCCATGCAATTTTCCATAGGAACCTTTAGTCGCAGCTACAGCCCGAACTGCTGAACGGAATTACACCAAATTTGGCAAAAAGGTAGCCCTTGGTTCAGAGTCGTGCCTTTTGGTTAAATGGTGTAAATCCGTTCAGTAGTTCCTGAGAAATTTGAAAAAGAAAACACATATATATCTGGGCGGAGCCTAACCACACATGTCATCGTGAGATCTGATTGGCTGTCAGCACTTCATCCTGGAATTGCTGGCAGCCATCTTGGCACCAATATAAATGATAGTACTCCATTGAAATGCATTGTAGTGAATCGAAGATTTTGAGGGTTACCAAAAGGAGAACTATAGAGGGTGATAACAGACTTTAGTTACATTAGAATTCATTTGTTGATGGTACCATACTAATTTCAGGAATTGTGGTGTGTTCTAAGGTGATTTTACCCTGTGAAAAACCTTCTGCTGGGATATCATGAATCATGTTTGAGAGAAAACTATTTTCACATGCTTGTCCCATACAGTTTTGGAAGGTGCTCCAGAAGCTAAAATGAGAGCATATTTTCTGTAAATTCACATTATCTTTCTCAGTCATGTGAGAATGAAGTCTGACATTCTCAGTAAAACATGTACATCCAACAAGGGCAGAGACTGTCAGTTGATTCCTTTGTGTTCTACTGCAGCTTCCCAGAGTGTTCTAAAGAACAACTAGAGTGCTAACAGCCTTACTTATGACAAAAGTATGGCACACCTGAAGCCATCTTGATTGGAATAAACTGGTAACACTTAAAACATTTAATTTAAAAAGGAACAAAATGATGGGGTTCATTTTGTCATAGAAATTATGGTTAGTGCTGTAGAAAGAAAAATTAGGACATGTTTCAAGTGTGATCTCAAATATCTTCCTGTTATATTTCAACAGGAGCAGCCTGTCAGTTGATGCCTTTGTGTTCTACTGCAGCTTCCCAGAGTGTTCTAAAGAACAACTAGAGCGCTAACAGTCTTACTTATGACAAAATTATGGCACACCTGAAGCCATCTTGATTGGAATAAACTGGTAACTCTTAAAACATTTAATTTAAAAAGGAACAAAATGAGGGGGTTCATTTTGTCATAGAAATTATGGTTAGTGCTGTAGAAAGAAAAATTAGGACATGTTTTAAGTGAGATCTCAAATATCTTCCTGTTATATTTCAACAGGAGCAGCCTGTCAGTTGATGCCTTTGTGTTCTACTGCAGCTTCCCAGAGTGTTCTAAAGAACAACTAGAGAGCTAACAGTCTTACTTATGACAAAAGTATGGCACACCTGAAGCCATCTTGATTGGAATAAACTGGTAACACTTAAAACATTTAATTTAACAAGGAACAAAATGAGGGGGTTCATTTTGCCATAGAAATTATGGTTAGTGCTGTAGAAAGAAAAATTAGGACATGTTTTAAGTGAGATCTCAAATATCTTCCTGTTATATTTCAACAGGAGCAGCCTGTCAGTTGATGCCTTTGTGTTCTACTGCAGCTTCCCAGAGTGTTCTAAAGAACAACTAGAGTGCTAACAGCCTTACTTATGACAAAAGTATGGCACACCTGAAGCCATCTTGATTGGAATAAACTGGTAACACTTAAAACATTTAATTTAAAAAGGAACAAAATGATGGGGTTCATTTTGTCATAGAAATTATGGTTAGTGCTGTAGAAAGAAAAATTAGGACATGTTTCAAGTGTGATCTCAAATATCTTCCTGTTATATTTCAACAGGAGCAGCCTGTCAGTTGATGCCTTTGTGTTCTACTGCAGCTTCCCAGAGTGTTCTAAAGAACAACTAGAGCGCTAACAGTCTTACTTATGACAAAATTATGGCACACCTGAAGCCATCTTGATTGGAATAAACTGGTAACTCTTAAAACATTTAATTTAAAAAGGAACAAAATGAGGGGGTTCATTTTGTCATAGAAATTATGGTTAGTGCTGTAGAAAGAAAAATTAGGACATGTTTTAAGTGAGATCTCAAATATCTTCCTGTTATATTTCAACAGGAGCAGCCTGTCAGTTGATGCCTTTGTGTTCTACTGCAGCTTCCCAGAGTGTTCTAAAGAACAACTAGAGCGCTAACAGTCTTACTTATGACAAAAGTATGGCACACCTGAAGCCATCTTGATTGGAATAAACTGGTAACACTTAAAACATTTAATTTAAAAAGGAACAAAATGAGGGGGTTCATTTTGCCATAGAAATTATGGTTAGTGCTGCAGAAAGAAAATTTAGGGCATGTTTTAAGTGAGATCTCAAATCCTCTTCTATTTCATTAGAAAATTCTGACATGCAGACTGAAACAATCACTTTCAATACCAGCAGTAGACTTCCAGTTAACTCCCTGGTGAGCAGTAGCTTTACTACAGTGATCTAATGAACAACTAGAGTGCTAACATTCTGAATTTATGGCAAATGTGTGACACATCTGAATGCCTTCTTGATGGAATCAAAGTAAAAACTGAAAGCATTTCCTACTGAGGAGACTGCAGTAAATGACGAAATTAGGAAACTTCATAACAAATAAGTCTCCCAAGATGGCCACCAGAGAAAAAAGAGCCCAAATGTAGCACAAATATCACCCAGATGTAGCCCACATATAGCCCAATGACAGAAGTGTGCAAAACACTTTTTATTTTTAGTTTTTCTGCAGTTTTATATAGTGCAAACTGGTCAGGTATTGGAGCGTTACATCTTACTTGGACCCCTTATTGCGTATTTTGCACGAAGTACATGAGATTGATCTTGCGAAACATTGAACTTTACGATTCTGTTAACCTGAAGTTGCTCTGAACCGGGCTTTGTAACACCCGTTTTTACCTACTGGTTTTAATTAATTCTCACTGTATTGTATTAGGAAAGAGGATTTACTGTTTTTATGTACACTTTTATGATCTATGTTTCTAAATCAGATCAAATAAAGTTTAATGAATTCTATGGCAGGACGGAGGCGAGGATTATGCATATCTTTCCTCACTTTATTTGCATAGCAGTTCAAAGAAAACGTAACACAACAATCATTAAACAAAAGACTACACAACCCATGAACCATTAGGGGTAGTCTCCAAGGCAACTATAGTCCAATCATATCACAGTCCATCGTATATAATATCGTGACGTCCCTTCCGCTTCCTCTTTCTTCACTGCTCGTCAGTTAAGTGCATTCCTTACATTCTTGGCTTAATCTGACGTTGTTGCTGTTTGTATAGCGGTTTCTTGTGCACGTTATTAGCATTATTGCCTTGGTATTGTTTCATATTCCCTGCGCAGCAGGCTCTTGCCCGAGCGCGTTCTCCCCTCGCAGTTTCTCCCGCTGTGTGCTCTGCGCGCGGTGAGATCCTGTCAGGCGCGTCTGGTCCGAGCGAGGCAGCTCCGTCGAGCGCTCCCGCTGGTCTTTACGCGCGTTTGGGAATCCGGTCACTCCTTTAGTGTCCGCTCGATTCCCGACCAACCCTCGCCTAATTTTGACACCGCTACGCGGTGATTTCCCCACACGGCCACGTTAGTGACCAGCGCCACCTGGTGGTGGTAATTGGTATTGCGCCTCAGTCTATTCTTATAACAGCTTCGGGGAAAGCCCAGCTGTTGGAGCACCGGCGAGGGGCTGTCTTAAGGATTTTAAGGGCATTTGTTCTGTGCTCACACCCTCTGCTATCATGTCTTCTCCAGAAGACCATTTTTACTCCTCCTACCAGGAAGTGGAGGAGGAATGGCCTCCCAACTTCTCCCTCCAGCAGTGGACCAAGCCCTCTCTCTGGCTATTTATAGGGCGCTGGCTCCTCTTAGGGATCAGGTTGATAAGCTGGCGAAAAGCATCCCTGGGGTGTTCAGTGACCCAGATCTGGTGGTGGCGGGTCCAAGTAGCTCCCAGATGGGGAATAAAAGGGCCATTAAGCATAATGTGGGGCACTTGGAAGGATTTGATAAACTTACGGAGACCTTCCTCAAGAGTGCGCGAACACTAAAAAATGCACCCTGCCGGGAGGAGGAGGGCCCGGAGAAAATTGAGACACTGTCACCACTATTGTAGACCCCGACGGCGGGTTTCCCTTAGAGGGAGAGGGTGTATCGGAGGACGATTTCTCCTCCGATGAGGATAAGGACTCGGGGCGTCCCTGGCGTCCAGAGTCCCACTCCTCTCAGTCCCCGGTTGGGGACGGGGTCCACTCGGACATGTTCGAGCCTACCCAAATTTACCATCCTAGGTCGGCAGAGTGGACACCTGACGCCAAAGTGGCAGAGTATGTGGTGGGGAAAATCCATCAACCCCTTGAAAGGGAGGTCAGGAATAGGATGAGAGGAGAATGCCCCAGGCCCTCACTGAAGGGGAAGGTGGCACACACGCCTGAAATTGATGAGAAACTATGTACCTTTTTCTCCAAGTATATGAGGGATCCCAAGAAAGGAATTGATAGGTCTTGGACGTGGTAGGGCCCTTGACCCAAATTATTCAATTGACGGAGCGTTCCAAAGAGTCAGGATCCCCTTTGTCCACGGATATTGTGGCTGGTTGGGCAGACTACCCTAAACCCTAAAACACTACCCCTCCACTACCCAAACACCACTGCACTACCCTAAACCCTAAAACACTACCCCCAGCACGACACCCTACACTACCCAAACATAACTGCACTACCCTAAACCCTAAAACACTACCACCAGCACGACTCCCTACACTACCCAAACACCACTGCACTACCCTAAACCCTAAAACACTACCCCCAGCATGACTCCCTACACTACCCAAACACCACTGCACTACACTAAACCCTAAATATACCCCCAGCATGACCTCCCACACTACACAAACACCACTGCACTACCCTAAACCCTAAAACACTACCCCCAGCACGACCCCCTACACTACCCAAACACCACTGCACTACCCTAAACCCTAAAACACTAACCCCAGCATGACCCCCTACACTACCCAAACACCACTGCACTACCCTATACCCTAAAACACGACCCCCTACACTACACAAACACGACTGCACTACCCTAAACCCTAAAACACTACCCACAGCACTGACCCCCTTCACTACACAAACACCACTGCACTGCCCTAAACCCTAAAACACTACCCCAGCACTACCCCCTACACTACCCAAACACCACTGCACTAACATAAACCCTAAAACACTACCCCAGCACAACCCCCTACACTACACAAACACCACTGCACTACCCTAAACCCTAAAACACTACCCCCAGCACAACTCCCTACACTACCCAAACACCACTGCACTACCCTAAACCCTAAAACACTACCCCCAGCACGACTCCCTACACTACCCAAACACCACTGCACTACCCTAAACCATAAAACACTACCCCCAGCATGACTCCCTACACTACACAAACACCACTGCACTACCCTAAACCCTAAAACACTACCACCAGCATGACCCCCTACACTACTCAAACACCACTGCACTACCCTAAACCCTAAAACACTACCCCAGCACGACCCCCTACACTACCCATACACCACTGCACTACCCTAAACCCTAAAACACTACCCCCAGCACGACCCCCTACACTACTGCACTACCCTAAACCCTAAAACACTACCCCCAGCACGACCCCCTACACTACCCAAACACCACTGCACTACCCTAAACCCTAAAACACTACCCCCAGCATGACCCCCTACACCACCCAAACACCACTGCACTACCCTAAACCCTAGAAAAGAAACCCCCACCCCATGCCCAATCCCCCTTACCTCTCACTCCTCATGGTTCCTCTCTCCTCGTGGTTCCTGCTTCACGTCATCTCTGAGGGGCGGTGCACGTCGTTGTGAGGAAACGGAACAGCCTCTGTTTCCTTACAACGACATGGATCGTCTACATGTTTTTAGAACGCATGGTCATTTACCATACATACCTTTACAACAAAATTCGTTGTAAAGGCATGCGTGGTAAATGACCATGCGTTCTAAAAAATGCGTAGTAATGACTTTGTGATGTACAACGCATGCGTGGTAATGCATGCATTGTAATGGTATCGCAAAGTAAAAAGTCGTTGTAACGGCTGTTTACCGATCGAAGCTGGCCCCTGTTCTTCAGTGAGACGTTTATTTGATTAATTAGGAGGAAGGAATGTGGTTTTTTACCGAAAAGTGCATTCCCGGCTGTTGTATTGTGAAAGTGTCCGCGTGGCCTGGTTTCACTTCCGGTGAGAGAGTGGAAGAGTCTGTTTGGATCTAAAGGAGTTCTGTTGTTGGACGGGGCCGGCGCGACATGTCATCAGAAAACATAGCTAATGGAAAGCGTCCTCCCTGAAGTGTGGAGCAGTGCCATGAGAGGTCAACGAGTGTGCGTCCCACCGCAGTATGACCGTACCGCGTGACCCATGTGCCGCCTCCAGGGTACGGGAGGCAGAAGCGGCATCGCAGGTCCTCTTGAAGACCGTTGTAGCACTAATTCTACATTTTGGTACTAGGGCATTTTAACTTCGTTGTTCCTGCCAGATACAAAGAGAAGATCCTGTGTTATTCAGTGCCCTCGTTACTTTTTTGTGGGTTGTGGTGCTTGTCACTTCGCTGCCCCGCCGGTGCACACGACTGGGCACCCCACCTCGTGTGCCATCTGCAGGGCCTCTGCCCTCGGATCACTGGTTTCGGTTTCTGGAGTGGCAACATAAACAGTTGCTCCCAAAGGACTAGCCTGAACACTTAGGTGAATATCCCCTGCACCAGCATTCCACGGAAATTCTTTCCTAGCTCTCCCACGTCAACGAGCACGGCTCCGCTCGCGACACCGTATGACGTCATCGGAGCCATAAGAGGACCTCGTCGGCGTGCTGACGTCAGTTCCACCCATTTTTTCCGTGCCACCGAGGCAAACAGGGGACCGAGACATTTTCACATGTATACATAGTATAATAAATATATATATATTCACTGAAAAAACCATAGGTTTCAGGCACGTTATAGTTAGAAATTAGCATTTAAAAAACCTTAGAAATTCACTGAAAAAACCATAGGTTTCAGGCACGTTATAGTTAGAAATTAGCATTTAAAAACCTTAGAAATTCACTGAAAAAACCATAGGTTTCAGGGCGTTATAGTTAGTTGGACATTTCACTCGTACAAAACCATAGAAATTCCCCGTTATAGTTAGTTCAGCTAACTATAACTCGCGCTCCAGCAATGCACTGCTGATGACGTCACATATTACATCACTCATGACATGGTCAGTGACATCACTCATGACATCACTGATGACATCTCAAATGACATCACTGATGACATCACTGATGACATCACCCAGTGAATGTGTGTTTTTCTGAAAATTAAATATGTTTTATATATGTATATCTCAAGGTCGATGGAAGAATAAATGGGTATATAAGTGTCTAAATGGATGATTTTTTTGTAAAATTGATTGTATAACTGACTAAGTGTATCTTAGTGAATACATGGGTTAGTGAGTAATGTTTAAATATGAAAATATCTGTATCAGTCTCTCACTTTGTGTATAAGTGGCTGCATGGGTTGGTGAGTAGCTACATGAGTGTCTATATGGGTTATTAGTTGGTTTTTTGAGTATCAGTATGAGTGTCTGAGTGTCTGTATGGTTCGGTGGGGGTATTACTTAGTGCATAGATGCATGAATGAGTGACTCACTGTTTGTATGTGTTGAAGACAGCATGTGTGCAGGACTGTATAGGTGGATGAGTATGTGTATGGGTGTGTTAGTGAGTGAATGACTGTCTCAATAGTGTCTTTATGAGTAACTACATATGTTTTAAACTAGTATATGTGAGTATTGGTGTATATAAGTGAGTATATGTGAGAGTGAGAGATTGGAAGAGTTCCTGTACAAATAAGTATGTGTTTCTATAAGTGATTGTTTAAGAGATTAAGTATGTGTAAGTTTCTGTAGAAGTAAGTGTGGTAGTGTGTGTATAACTGTATATGCAAGTAAATGGATGTTTGATACTTTGTTTGCATGTGTGACTATGTGTGTGAGTAACTCTATGGATGAGTGGTGGTGTGTAACAGGATGTATAGGTGTATGAGTACATATGATGAGTGAGTACATGTATGAGTGACTGTATAGGGACTGTTGGTGAATGAGTGGATGTGTGTGTAGATCTTGGAATTACTGAATAGGTGTGTTGTAACTGGTATTGGTATGTCCATTGTTTTGAAAATGTTAGTTTGTATTTTTGAGTGTGTGTATCAAAGGTTATATTAGGGCGAGAGGAGGTCTGCCACTCTATCACAAGGATGATGTCATCAGTGATGTCATTTGAGATGTCATCAGTGATGTAATGAGTGATGTCACTGACCATGTCATGAGTGATGTAATATGTGACGTCATCAGCAGTGCATTGTGGGCGCGTGAGTTATAGTTAGCTGAACTAACTATAACGGGGGAATTTCTATGGTTTTGTACGAGTGAAATGTCCAACTACCTATAACGCCCTTGAAACCTATGGTTTTTTCAGTGAATTTCTAAGGTTTTTTAAATGCTAATTTCTAACTATAACGTGCCTGAAACCTATGGTTTTTTCAGTGTATATATATATATTCACTGAAAAAACCATAGGTTTCAGACACGTTATAGTTAGAAATTAGCATTTAAAAACCTTTGAAATTCACTGAAAAACCATAGGTTTTAGGGACAGTTATAGTTAGTTGGACATTTCTTTCGTACAAAACCCGTAAAATTCCCCGTTATAGTTAGTTCAGCTAACTATAACTCGCGCCCCGCAATGCACTGCTGATGACGTCACATATTACATCACTCATGACATGGTCAGTGACATCACTCATGACATCACTGATGACATCTCAAATGACATCACTGATGACATCATCCAGTGTCTGTGTGTTTCTATAAAGTTTAAATATGTTTAATATATATGCCAAGGTGTATTGAAGAATGAGTGGGTGTATAAGTGTCTGGATGGATGATTTAGTAGGTGCGTGACTGACTCTATAAGTGAGTTATTAAACGTATCTAACTGAATGCATGGGTTAGTGACTAAACTGTGTGAATGTCTGTATCCGTCTGTCTGTTGGTGTGTAAGCGGCTGCATGAGTTTGCGAATAGATACTTGAGTGTCTACATAGGTTATTGATTGGTTGTCTGAGTATCTGTATGGGTGCCTGAGTGTTTGTGTGGGTGGGGTGTATGTGACTGCGCATAGATGTGTGAGTGGGTGATTCACTGGGTGCATGGTTTCAAGAGTGCATCTGTGATGGACTGTATGGGTGGGTGAGTGTGTGTATGGGTGTGTTGGTGAGTGAATGTATATCTTAGTGGTACATGTGTGAGTAACTAATATGTCAAAGGCAGTATATATGTGTGTTGGAGTATATAAATGGCTATAAGTGAGTGTGTGTGATTTTGAGAGTGGCTGTATGGATGAGTGTGTACTTGTATCAGTGATTGTATAAGAGCATAAGAATGTGCTAGTATTTGTATGAGTAAGTGAGCTGGTGTGTGTATAACTGTATAGGTGAGTAAATAGCAGTGTGATTAATTATTTGCATGACTGACTAGGTGTGTGAGTACCTCTATGGATGAGTGGCGGTGTGTGAGTGTCTATGTAGGTGTATAAGTGCATATGAAAGTCCTGTACTGAGTGACCGTAAGTATGAGTGACTGTAGAGGTGAGTGAGTGGATGTGTGTGTAGACCTAAGAATCAGTGAGTGTGTATGTAGTTATTGGTGTTGGAGTGTCTATGGTTTTGACAATGGCAGTCTGTAATTTACAGTGGGTGTATCAAAAGTTATATTAGGGTGTGAGAAGATGCATGAAATTATCACATGGATGATGTCATCAGTGATGTCATCAGTGATGTCATTTGAGATGTCATCAGTGATGTCATCAGTGATGTCACTGACCATGTCATGAGTGTTGTAATATGTGACGTCATCAGCAGTGCATTGCGGGGCGCGAGTTATAGTTAGCTGAACTAACTATAACGGGGAATTTCTATGGTTTTGTACGAGTGAAATGTCCAACTAACTATAACTGTCCCTAAAACCTATGGTTTTTCAGTGAATTTCAAAGGATTTTTAAATGCTAATTTCTAACTATAACGTGTCTGAAACCTATGGTTTTTTCAGTGAATTTCAAAGGTTTTTTAAATGCTAATTTCTAACTATAACGTGCCTGAAACCTATGGTTTTTTAAGTGAATTACAAAGGTTTTTTAAATGCTAGTTTGTAACTATGCCTACAGAGGTAGGACATGTGAAGAAAGAAGAAAAAACGCACAGAAAGAAGCAAAAGAAATGCATAAAGAAGCAACAGAAGTCCACAAAGACGAAGAAAAGTGCAGGAAGAAGCAAAAGATGTGCAGAAAGAACCAACAGATGAGCAGAAAGAGGCCTTGTTCCAAAATCATCCTGTGCCCACAACGTTTTCCGACATGTACTGGTGGTAACTGGCTCTGACTAACCAGAGCCAGTGCTATGCTAAAACACACTTAGAATACAGTTAAAACACCTACATACACTAGGGAACACTATGCATTGGGGTACCCCTGTGATTAGCGTGACCTCCTCTGTAAGTCCCTAGTACATAATAGGGCAGGGGGATTAAAACTACCTCTTAAAACGTGCTACAGGGCGCGTTTGCACAATGGTGAAGGGAGGGGGGGCCTGAGGTGACATGTGTGCAAACGCGCCCCATGGCACGTTTTAAGTTGCGAGATTAAGTCCCCTTGAATCCTGAGTGTCCCTGGGGCCCAACTAGTCCCCCAGGTACCTACAGTTAGGACCACAGAGCTGAGTTGCAGAGAGGCGTTCCGAGGCCACGCACCTTTTTTCACCTCTCTGCAATGCAACTTTGTTGTGCTTACTGAAGGTACCTGGTGGGCTAGTTGGACTCCAGGGACCCTCAGGATTGAAGGGGACTTAATCTCCCAACTTAAAACATGCCACGGGGCCTGTTTGCACACATGTCACCTCAAGCCCCGCCCCCTCCCTTCACCACTGTGCAAACGCGCCCCGTGGCGTGTTTTAAGTTGGGGGATTAGGTCCCCTTGATTCATGAGGGTCCCTGGGGTCCAACTAGCCCACCCTGTACCTCCAGTATGCGCCAGGGAGCTGCGTTGCAGAGAGGTGTTCAGAGGCGACGCCCCTTTTTACACCTCTCTGCAACGCAGCTCTGTGGTGCTTTCTGGACGTACCTGGTGGGCTAGTTGGCCCCCAGGGACCCTCAGGATTGAAGGGGATTTAATTCCCTATCTTAAAACGCACCACAGGGCCTGTTTGCACACATGTCACCTGAAGCCCCGCCCCCTCCTTTCACCACTGTGCAAATGCGCCCCGTGGTGCGTTTTAAGTTGGGGGATTAAGTCCCCTTGAATCCTGAGGGTCCCTGGAGTCCAACTAGCCCACCATGTACCTCCAAAAAGCGCCACAGAGCTGCGTTGCAGAGAGGTGTAAAAAGGGGCATGGCCTCTGTACACCTATCTGCAACGCAGCTCCCTGGCGCATACTGGAGGTTCCTGGTGGGCTAGTTGGCCCTCAGGGACCCCCAGTATTCAAGGGGAATTACTTCCCCTTCTTACAACGTGCCAGGGGGCGCGTTTGCAGACTGCTGCCGGGAGGGGGCGGGCCCTCCGGCACGATGCCGGTCTTTTTTTTTATTCTTTATTTATTTTTTGTATGGGAGGGGGGCTGCGTGGCCCCCCTTCCCTCTGCCACTTTTGGCCCCAGGGACCCCATCCCCCGGGGCCTGAGGATTTTTTTTCTTTTTAAACAAAAAAACTGGAAGGGGGCCACATGGCCCCCCTTCCCTGGGCCTCTATTGGCCCCGGGGACCCCATCCCCTGGGGCATGCCCTCTTTTTTTAAAAACATAAATATTTGGAGGGGGGCTGCGTGGTCCCCCTTCTCAGGCCACGGGGCACATTTGCACAGTGGTGAAGGGAGGGGGCGGGGCTTCGGGTGACATGTGTGCAAACAGGCCCCGTGGCGCGTTTTAAGATGGGGAATTAAATCCCCTTCAATCCTGAGGGTCCCTGGGGGCCAACTAGCCCACCAGGTACCTCCAGTAAGCGCCACGGAGCTGCGTTGCAGAGTGTTGTAAAAAGGGGCGTGGCCTCTGAAGACCTCTCTGCAACGCAGCTCTCTGGCGTATACTGGAGGTATCTGGTGGGCTAGTTGGCCCCTAGGGACCCTCGGGATTGAGGAGGAATTAATTCTCCAACTTAAAACACGCCACAGGGCGTGTTTGCAGACATGTCACCTCAGGCCCCACCCCCTTCCTTCACCATTGTGCAAATAATCCTCTAAAATCAGCCGAACTACGAATTCCGATTTACCTACCTGTTATCAGGAGAGACCTCAGTGCTGCATCTTTGAGCCCAGTACTGATCCTGAAAAGTAATTTTAACCATACTTACCAGTAACTTGAATTTCCTTCCATAGGCTAACATTGACTGGTTTCACTTAGAAATTCTTCTGTGTGGAGTTTTGGAACTTTATAATATTCCTCTAAAATCAGCCGAACTACGAATTCCGATTTACTCACCTGTTATCAGGAGAGACCTCAGTGCTGCATCTTTGAGCCCAGTACTGATCCTGAAAAGAAATTTTAACCGTACTTACCAGTAACTTGAATTTCCTTCCATAGGATATCATTGCCTGCTTTTTGCTGAAAAAGTTTCTAAGTGTCGATTTTTGAAACATACACATCTTCCTCTAAAATCAGCAGAACTATGAATTCCGATTTACTCACCTGTTAACAGGAGAGACCTCAGTGCTGCATCTTTGAGCCCAGTACTGATCCTGAAAAGTAATTCTAACCGTACTTACCAGAAACTTGAATTTCCTTCCATAGGCTAACATTGACTTGTTTCAATTGGAAATTCTTCTAAGTGTGGAGTTTTGGAACTTTATAATATTCCTCTAAAATCAGCTGAACTACGAATTCCAATTTACTCACCTGTTATCAGGAGAGACCTCAGTGCTGCATCTTTGAGCCCAGTACAGATCCTGAAAAGTAATTCTAACCATACTTACCAGTAACTTGAATTTCCTTCCATAGGCTAACATTGACTGGTTTCACTTGGAAATTCTTCTAAGTGTGGAGTTTTGGAACTTTATAATATTCCTCTAAAATCAGCCGAACTACGAATTCCGATTTACTCACCTGTTATCAGGAGAGAACCCAGTGCTGCATCTTTTAGCCCAGCACTGACCCTGAAAAGTAATTCTAACCGTACTTACCAGTAATTTGTATTTCCTTCCATAGGAATAAATTGTCTGGTTTTCAGCAGAAAAGTTTCAAAGTGTCGATTTTCACAAACTACAAATATTCCTTAAAAATCGCCTGTATGACTTAAACGCATTCTTTCAACTGTTTACAGGAGATGCACCAGTGCTGGATCCAGGATCCACCACTGAGTAAGAAAAAGTAACAATAACACTACTTACCTGCTAAGTGAATTTCTTCCCATAGGATAACATTGGTGATTCTATGTGAAAAAGTTTCTGTGTCAACTTTTAAAATACATTAATATTCCTTAAAAATCACTACTGTAACCAGAACACTTTTACTCAACTGTTTACAGGAAATGTCCCAGGACTGAATCTAGGATCCAGTCCTGTGGTTAGAAAAGTAATCCATAAAGTAACTAATTGCATTTAACTAGAAATTCACATTGAACTCAATGTTGCATTGTGTTTGAAATTGTGTTGCCCATTGCAACAACTGTAACTACTGTACTTAAAAGTCTATTGCCTATTTGCAAAGTATTTAAACTAAAGTAATTCATTCTGAGAAAGTATATTTTGTAATGTAATGTATAATGTAATTACAATGTAATTTAAAAAATAAAATATCTAAAAATAAATAGTTTAAAAAATGTAGTAAATCAGTATCAAAAAAATAAATATAACAATTAATACATTTAAAAATTGTCATTTACAAAACCTTTGAAATTCACTGAAAAAAACCATAGGTTTCAGACATGTTATAGTTAGGAATTAGCATTTAAAAACCTTTGAAATTCACTGAAAAAACCATAGGTTTCAGGCACGTTATAGTTAAAAATTAGCATTTAAAAAACCTTACAAATTCACTGAAAAAACCATAGGTTTTAGGGACAGTTATAGTTAGTTGGACATTGCACTCGTACAAAACCCGTGAAATTCCCCGTTATAGTTAGTTCAGCTAACTATAACTCGCGCCCCGCAATGCACTGCTGATGATGTCACATATTACATCACTCATGACATGGTCAGTGACATCACTGATGACATCTCAAATGACATCACTGATGACATCACTGATGACATCATCCACATGATAATCTGATGCACCTCCTCACACCCTAATATAACCTTTGATACACCCACTCTAAATTACAGACTGCCATTCGCAAAACCATAGACACTCCAACACCAATAACTACATACCCACTCACTGATTCTTAAGTCTACACACACATCCACTCACTCACCCGTACAGTCACTCATACTTACGGTCACTCAGTACAGGACTATCATATGCACTCATACTCCTATATAGACATTCAAACACCGCCACTCATCCATAGAGGTACTCACACACCTAGTCAGTCATGCAAATAATTAAACACACTGCCATTTACTCACCTATACAGTTATACACACACCAGCTCACTTACTCATACAAATACTAGCACATTCTTACGCTCTTATACAATCACTGATACAAGCACACACTCATCCATACAGTCACTCTCACAATCACACACTCTCGCTTATAGCTATTTATATACTCCAACACACATATATACTGCCTTTCACATATGTAGTTACTCACACATGTACCACTGGGACATACATTCACTCACTAACACACTCTTACACACACTTACCCACCCATACAGTCTATCACAGATGCACTCTTGAAACCATCCACCCAGTGAATCACCCACTCACACATCTATGCACAGTCGCACACACCCAACCCACACAAACACTCAGGCACCCATACAGATACTCATACAACCAATCAATAACTCATATAGACACTCATGTAGCTATTCACAAACCCATGCAGCCACTTACACAGCAACAGACAGACGGATACAGACATTCACCCAGTTTAGTCACTAACCCATGCATTCAGTAAGATACGTTTAATCACTCACTTATAGAGTTAGTCACACAGCTACTAAATCATCCATACAGACACTTATACACCCACTCATTCTTTAATACGCCTTTCCCTATATATATTAAAAATATTTAAACTTTACAGAAACACACAGTCACTGGATGATGTCATCAGTGATGTCATTTGAGATGTCATCAGTGATGTCATCAGTGATGTCACTGACCATGTCATGAGTGATGTAATATGTGATGTCATCAGCAGTGCATTGCGAGGCGCGAGTTATAGTTAGCTGAACTAACTATAAGAGGGAATTTCACGGGTTTTGTACGAGTGCAATGTCCAACTAACTATAACTGTCCCTAAAACCTATGGTTTTTCAGTGAATTTGTAAGGTTTTTAAATGCTAATTTCTAACTATAACGTGCCTGAAACCTATGGTTTTTTCAGTGAATATATATATATATATATTCACTGAAAAAACCATAGGTTTCAGGGGCGTTATAGTTAGTTGGACATTACACTCGTACAAAACCATAGAAATTCCCCTGATGACATCTCAAAGCATCACTCATGACATCACTGATGACATCTCAAAGCATTTTTTTTTAAATTGCAGATTCCTCCAAATCTTTTTTAAAATGAAGCATGGCCTCCCACATTTTGTTTCTAATTGCCCCCATGTAGGCCAGATCCTGGGGTCATTTTGATAAAGGAGGGGGGCAAGGGCCCCCCTCCTGGGCTCATTGATGCACTGTGGTCCATCACCTCCCCAGGGCTTGTTTAAGAAAAAAAGCATGGGAGGCCCATATTGCCTTGCCAGCTGCCCTGAGGACCACTACCTTTCCTGGGGCTTATTTAATTATCAATGGGGGGCCTTTTGAACACCCCCAGCCCCAGGGACTGCCACCTCCCTGGGGCTTTATGTCTGAAGAATGCAGGGGGCTGCACAGACCCCCCTCAGTTCCGGAGGACACCACCTCCCCAAGGATTGACTTTTAATTAATGCAGGGGGATGCAGAGACCCCCCCGCAGACCGCCACCTCCACGGGGCTTTTGTCAATTTGAATGCGGGGGGTCACACAGCCGCCTGCAGCCCCAGGGACCATCACCTCCCCAGGGCAAAGAGCAAGAAAGGAGGGA
This sequence comes from Calotriton arnoldi, assembly GCA_963921515.1. Classification (NCBI taxonomy): domain Eukaryota; kingdom Metazoa; phylum Chordata; class Amphibia; order Caudata; family Salamandridae; genus Calotriton; species Calotriton arnoldi. The sequence continues at coordinate 42,525 of CAWUFW010021696.1, read as the reverse complement.
GCTGAGCAGCCAATAATGGCTCTGGGGACTGCCACCCCCCTAGGCCAGCTCCTGCTATGTCCAGGGGGGCCTACTCCCACTACACGGCTATTTGCTATGGCTTGGCCGAAGCTTTACCACTGCCACCAAGCCATAGCAAACTGTGCTTCGAGAAACAGCATAAAAAATTATCTTGCTTGCTAGAAGCGCAGTACAATTGCTTTGACAAAGAGGGAGCTGCATGTTCAGCAGCTCCCTCTTCGTGTAAGCAACGCCGGCTGCTGCAGGAGGCGGGGAACGGGCAGGGACCATGGGGGGAGCAGTCAGAGTGGTAAGTGGGTGCTCTGGAGGTACCCACTTTTATTGGCCAGGCCCCGGGGGATGGGGTACTCAGGTCAATAGTATTAATATAACATTTTAAAACAAGGCCAGGCCTTAGGGGATGGGGTCCCTGGGGCGGAAATCGCCCCAGGGAGGGGTGGCCAAATAGCCCCCCTCCCCCATTTATAAGAGGCCTGGTCTTAAGGGATGGGGTCTCGGTGGCTCAAATCTGCCCAGGGAAGGGGGGTCATGCGGCCCCCCTTCCGTAATAAAAAAAATTTAAAAAAGAGGGAACGGCAAGCCAGTGGAGGCCCCGCCCCCTTGCTCCACCACTCAGCAAACACGCCTTCAGGCACACTGCTGGTTGGGGAATGAATTCCCCCTGGCTCTAGAATGTCCTTAGGGGCCAACAAGCCCTCCTGTTACCTCCAGTAAGTCTGACACAGCAGGATTCCTGAGATCTGGATGGAGGACCCGCTCCCTTTCTCCATCACTCTAAAAATGGAACTGCTAGTAAAAAAAACATAGAAATTCACTTAAAAAAACAAAGGTTACAGGAATGTTTTAGTTAGGAAATAGAATAACCTTAGAAATTGACTGAAAAAGCAAAGGTTACAGTGTTATTATAGTTAGGAAATAGAACTAAAATACTGAAAAAAAAAAAGATTACATGGACATTATAGATTTTACTCGTACTGATGTAGCAAGGACTCCTAAATGAGACTTGCTTGGAAGCAATCCTTTCGTTTTAACTCATTAACGAATTACTAACAACGTGTTTGTAATTAATAATTCGTATTTAGAAAAAGATACGCGGGACAGTGAAGCTTGCCTATGTGTTTACTAACAGCAATAACATGAACGAAGGACTAAAACGCACTTTAACAAGGGATCTTTACTGCGCATGCGTCTACTACATCTTCGTAGAATGACGTACTAATGCTTGGAGGGAAAATCTTGCGCCTGCGCAAAGGACAATAAAATGGCCGCTTGAAAGCTCACATGCATAGCACCTGCTTGGCTGAAATAGAAAATAAGTTTTATACTAACGCAAATGCAGAAAGGGTAATAATAAATAGAGTGGGTTAGAGTAGAGGTTGGTGGTGTACAGTGAAACCATTTATTTTTGAAAATAACATTTCTTCCTTTGACTTTATTATTAGTGCACATTTGGGCCTGCCAGACTTGTCTGAATCGAGCTGACTGACTTGACCCCACGCATGCGTACCAGAGAGAGAATACGAAAAGATGAGTAAGGACTTGTCACGCGTCCAAGGCCAGCGAAGATGTGCCCTGGGAACATAAGGGTGAAGAGTTCATATGAAGGAGCTTTATTCTTAACATTGCAACATTTTGTATTAATACAGTTTGGAGATGTATGGGAAAGGAAATGATTTAATAAAGTTTGAGGGGAGGGATTTGAAAACAATGATTTAATGAAATAAGTGAAATGTAAGCATGGTGTGACGATCATCCCCCCTTCGCCTGTCCAATCAGAGTTAGTATTTTGTGAAATTGAAACATTAATGGGTGGTACATGGTTATGAAAAGGTATAATTGAGGTCGTTTTAGTCAGTTAGTTTAGCTTTACGGGAGCACAGAAGCGGAGCTTGGGATGCTGTCGGTGCTGTGGGTGGTGCTGAAGCTGTGAGGTGCTGATGAAGAAAATCGAATGCAGAACCATCTATTTTAACTTAATTGGGTTAGAAAGAAGATCGCGGAAGAACCACGAGGAGGAAGAGAGTGTCAGAGAGGGGTGCGACGCAGTCGTCGGTATCTAGAGAGGTGAAGCATCCTGTCCTGATTCCTGTCCTGAAGTCTTTGTCTCCTGATCTATCCCGGGGGACCCTTACCAGCCCTTTGGCCAGGGGGTTGGTCTTCACACTATACTTGGTAATTATAAATTCATCGTATTGATAGATTGATAGATGTTCTTCTCTCTCTGTCCTCTTCTTTCTGAGCATAGTTATTGTGTGGATCTGAATTGCTAATGCCTATTGAAACTTGATTGAATTGACACTCTTGTGAATGAGGGTGTTTGTACTGAAACATTTGAGATGGTTCACATGCAATTAATTTAGATAAAGATTTAAAAACTTCCCGAGTCTGTGATTATTTCATTTTAGTCGAGAAATGTTTAATAAGTTATGTTAATTATCACCATCAACTAGTTCCAACTAATGGTTCATTGACCAGAGAAAAGAACTAATTGATCAGTGAAAGGTTTAGTTAGGGAAAAGAAATAACTAGATCTTGAAGTATGAAAATCATAAACTAAGTTTCCAGCGGTCTACTTGGTGTTTTGTGGAAGTAGTTATATGGGCCCAGGTGAGTATATTGTAGTGGAGTATCTGCTGTTAGTACACTGCTGGTTCAGTTTTCTGGTAGCAGAGTTATGGTTATTATTGACTAGTTTGGTGATAAGTATAGATTATTCATTATTGATTTATGTTTAACAAAAAAAGTTAGCTTCCTTGTTTTATGTCGTCTGGAAAATTCCCGGGGAATGAATAGCGGGTGGCGATAGAAACCACACTGCAGTGAGGTTACTCGTCTGTTGGAATAACACTGAGAAGCTAGGTAGGGCTGGCAGTGTCAAAGTAGGGACTATTTTCTGTGGAAAAGTGAGAGTGATTGATAGCAAAGAGTTCGCTAGTGAAACTTTAGGCATTATATCACCTAGAAAGGGTAACCCTGAAGGAGTAGCAGGTTCTTCCAAGCTAGACTGACAGCAAAAGGAGTTCGCTGGTGAAACTTTGGTCTCAAATTTCCCAAAACGGGTGACACCGGAGGAGTAGCAGGTTCTCTGGAGCTTATATGAAGGGTAAGCGGAAGGGTTTTACTCGTAGTGGAAAGAAATAAACTATCCTTTGATTTAGTGGAACAGACAGAGTAGCGAATGTTATTATGTCGTCAATAACAAAGAGTTTTTAAAGAAAATATTGAGAAATAAGTTTTCGTATTACCTTGTGAAGGGAGGGTCAGTTGCCGGAGTGGTACTGACATCACAGTGAGCCGCGCTGGGATTGGTAGAAACAGCGGGCGTGTGACAGGAGCAGCCTTGTAAAGGAGGGGTCAGTAGTAAGGAGCAGAACTGACGTCAAGAAAAGGCTGTGTTGGCATTGGTCAGATCATGAGCATGAGCCTGGTTTGATTGGATAGCTAGTAAGAAGCTGCGCTAGGATTGGTGGAGAGAAAGATTGTATGCAGGATTTTGATTTGACTGATAGTGCAAGGCCTACAGACAGAAAATTTCAAGGGTTTGCAGAATACAAATTTCTACATCGTTCCTCAAGGATGTATGGAGAGAAAAGAAAGATGTCATTTTTAAAGAAAATTAAGAATTTCTTTGTAAAGGATAAGCCTGTGTTGACTAGAGAGGGAATTCCTATTCCGCCACCGAAGACACCAGCGTCTTTTATGATGATGGAAAGAGGATATCATACTTGCGTGTGGTTGGAAAACTGGATAGAATATACAAAGGATGATGGAGTGTTAGCATTTCCTAAAGATGGTACGTTTAATAGGAGGATTCTTCAGAATTTGAGAGTGAAGATGAATGATTTGGAACATAGACCTAGGTTAACTCAATATGAGGCTTTGGAAGAATGGGAGACTGAGTCATGTGAATGAGAGAAATGCAGAGGTGTAAGATATAGAGGATTCTTTCCCAGACACTTGCATGAGTCACGCGAAGGGCAGATTAAACAATGGAGGAGAGCTATGGTATCAGAAGGGTTATATCCAGTGTTAATGGCTGAGGAACAGTCTGGAGGGAAGTGTAAGGAGAAAACGAAACACATGAACTCAGCAGGATATGGTGAATCAGATGACGAGTTGTTAGAGGATATTTTAATTAAAAATCCACCACCGTATCAGGAAGCAACTAGTAAGGTTACCCCAAGTGCACCAGTAATGGGAATGCCATTAACCCCACAGATTTTACATGAGACGTCATACAACAGAGTGTTGCAGGATAGTGAAAGAGATGCTTTGAATAAAACTAGAGAAGAACTAGTTCAAAAGATAAGTCAATTAAATTTGAATACTGAAGCCTTGACAGTACCAGTGACCATTGGTCTGGTAATCCCATTGTATGGAGATAATAAGATTTGCCAGAAACCTCAACCTGTGACAATCCCATTAAATAGTCCTAGAAAAGAAATAATAATTACAGATGATCAGGTTAGTGAAAGTGAGTCAATTATTTCATTAATGGATCTCCCTAATGTGGAACCTTTGATGGAAACTCCAAAGAGAGTTAAGCCCATGAATTTGAGAGAAAGAAGACCTTTGGTTCATACTGGAACTGGAGGCGCAACAGTGGTCACCTCTGAAGAAATAGAAAGATGGGCACAGGAAAGAGATAATCAGAACCCAACACCAAGGATTTTAGACATCAGCAGATTGAAAGTGGAGTTGGAAGAGATGATGACAGGATGTGTGGGCACAGAAAGATTGAACGCTTACAATGATGAGGAATTATTATTTTTATGTAAGAGTATAACCAGGAGAGCAAGAGTATTTCATGAGAGATTGACTGAACTTGCTTCAGAGATTGGAATAGACATAGGGAAATCAAAGTTGTTACAGAAACCATATCGAGTGGACTTTACTGATAAAGATTTAGAAAGTGTAAATGCTTCTGGAAAGAGACTACAAATAAAGGAATTAATTTTGCGAAAATGGGGAGACATTGATAAATGGAGAATCAGATGGATAAGAAAGAAAGAGGAAGTACAAGCGAGAGAAGCAGCAGCTGCATTTCCAGGAAGAGAAACAAGCAAGATGGAAAAATTGTGTCCAATGAGAGAGGTTTCTGGAGGTGGATATGTTCATGTTCCTTGGAGTAGACAAGATATTTTGTCATTTACAAATGATTTTCCAAAGCTGAGAGAAAAACCAGTTGAATGGTACAAACAGGTAGAGAGATTTGTGAAGGTTTCAAAGGTTTTATTGAAGGATCTGGATGGTCTATTTGATATAGTGGTACCTGCTGATTTATGGACAGAATGCAAAATTACAATTGATTGGCCTAATGAGGAGCATGCTAGAGACTCTAAGACAGGAGCACCCTCAGGGGAGGTGATGAAAAAGTATCACCAAGTAATTACGTATTTGAAAGGGAAAATTCCCCCTAAAGAAACAGATTGGGTAAAAATAGATAGGACAACACAAGAACCAAATGAATCTGTACATGCATATTATGAAAGGTTGTTATTGGTGTTTAAGCAGTATAGTGGTTTTGAGAATATCGGTGACAAGAATATGGGACATTTTGTGTATCGGTTTGTATATGGCTTGAAACCAGAAATCAGTCAGATGATGCAGCAGCACATGTTGTGTTGGCAAATCAAGACAGAGATTTTAAAGTATGGGAAATATTGCGGAGATGACATTGAAGCCAGGCGTAGGAAGCTAAAAGAGAAAATGATGTGGGCACAAGTTAAATTGGCAGAACAGCAAGAAGAGAAAACAAATGACCAAAATAATAATCAAGTGAAAGAAAAGAGTCAGAATAATCAAGGAGCGAATGGTAATAAATATAAGGGACGAATGGACAGAGAAGAAGCGAAAAAGAAGTTTCCTTGTCATGCGTGCGGAAAGCTTGGACACTGGAAGAACGAGTGTAAGAGTACTCAGAATAATAAGAGTAATAATGGGCCAAATCAAAATTTAATCCCACAGATGCAGAATGAAGTACTTATGAATCAGCAGCAGCAGGTAGTTACACCACAATATCAGGTGCCACCAGCTCCTATGCCAAATTTTGTGAATCATCAAAGTTTCAGTGCGAACACCGGATTTCAAGGAGAAAGTGGTAAGAATAATAGAACAATTACACAATATTTTTTACAGAATGATGAAGAACATTCAGATGTTGCACAATGATGGTGCCTGAGGGGGGAGGAAGAGGAGTGCGTGCTTGGCGCATCCTTGCTGGTAGATCAGTCAGGTCCATTTGTTGATGGGAAAGTAGAAGGTAAAGACATTACTTTCCTATTGGATACTGGTGCTACCAGGTCTACTGTGAGAACAGCAGACATCCAAAACCTACCCCTCTCTGGAGAATCAATCCAAGTCGTAGGCATGTCAAACCAACAGATTAGAACCACAATCACCAAACCAATGGAGGTGCACATTGGAAATTTTAAGGAAATGCATTGGTTCATAGTTTGTGATTCCAGTCCTGTAAGTCTGTTAGGAAGAGATCTTTTGTGCAAGATGAATTGCACGATCTATTGTACACCGGATGGTGTCGCTTTCCAAACCCCTGATGAAAACGTGGTATACAAGATGATGCTAGCCAAACAGGGAACAGAAGTAGATGAAATGTTTTCACTAATAACTAAGAATGAATTACCAGAAGAATTGAGAACCACAGTTAATCCAGAAGTGTGGGATTTTACAGGAAAAGACATTGGGCTAATGACAAATATAGACCCAGTTAAAGTGACAGTGAAAGAAGGTGCAGTGTATCCAAACACCCGACAGTACAAGATGAGTCCAGAAGTAAAAGGAGGAATTATTCCAGAAATTGAACCAATGGTTAAACAAGGTATTTTAAAAGAGGTGATGGGTAGTCCCTGCAATTCGCCAATAATGGGACTGAAAAAGCCTAGCGGAAAGTACAGAATAGTGCAAGATTTACGGAAAATAAACAAAATTGTAGTGCCATGCTGTCTAATAGTGCCAAATCCAGCAGTGATCCTTTATCAGATACCCTGGAATGCAGGTTGGTTTACAGTAATTGATTTATGCCAAGCGTTCTTTTCTATTCCTTTGCACCCAGACAGCCAGTATATTTTTACGTTTAAGTTTGAGGATCATATTTACGCATAGTGTCGAGTTCCTCAAGGGTACACAGAGAGTCCTTCAATTTTTTATCACATTTTGAAAAAGTGGCTAGAATCATTGGTTATGCCTGGAAAATCTGTTTTGGTCCAGTACATTGATGACCTACAGGTGGCATCAAAAACACGAGAAGATTGTGTCACAGACACAATTGCATTGCTGAATCATTTGGCTGAGGGAGGACACAAGGTATTTCCAGAAAAATTATAATACTGTCAACGAGAAGTTAGATATTTAGTGCATAAAATAGAAAGAGGAGTTAGAAAAGTGACACCGGAAAGAATAAAAATAATCAAAGAAATGCAATTGCCACAGACTCAAAGAGAAATGAGAATGTTTTTAGGAGTGGTTGGATACTGTAGGCAATGGATTAATGGTTTTTCGATGTTAGCAAAGCCATTAATACAGATGATCCGGAAAAGAGCAAAAGATCCGATTGATTGAAATGATAACTGCATAGAGGCATTTGTAAAATTGCAAAATTGTTTGTGTGAGGCTCCTGCTTTGGGCATGCCTGATTATTCAAAAGATTTTGCATTGTTTTGCTGTAAGTGAGAAAATTGTGCACTTTCAGTCTTAACACAGAGACATGGATTGAGTTGACGTCCAGTGGCATATTTTTCAGCCACATTGGTTCCAGTGGCTTCAGCATTGCCTGGCTGCTTAAAAGCAGTGGCTGCTACTTGTATGAGTCTGGAGCAAAGTGAGTCGATAGTGATGGGGCATCCGGTAAAAGTTTTTGTTCCACACTCAGTTGAGATTCTTTTGACAAGAACAAGAACACAGCATCTCACCCCTAGTCGATTGACTAAGTATGAAAGAGTGATTCTGGGAGCTGAGAACGTGACTGTGATAAGGTGTACGATTATGAACCCAGCTACCCTATTGCCAGACCCCTGCGATGAAGAAGTGAGAGATGAGAGTGATCATGATTGTTTGGACGTGACTGAGTTATGCACGAAGTCCCGGCCGGACATAAAATAGACACCTTTGAAAGAGGCTGACCATGAGTTATTTGTAGACGGTTCCTGCCTCAGAACACAAGAAGGAGGACTAAGTGCTGCATATGCTGTTTGTAAAATATCTGGGGTGCTTGAAGCATCCTGTTTACCTGGGGTCAAGTCTGCACAAGTAGCTGAATTGGTTGCCTTAACAATGGCATGCAAAAAGGGGAAAAATTGGAGAGTAACCATATTTACGGACAGTCAATATAGGTTCGGGGTTGTGCATGACTTCGGCCAGCTCTGGATGCAGAGTGGATTTCTGACTTCTTCAGGATCTCCAATCAGAAACAGCAAAAATGTGAAGGATTTGTTGGAAGCATTACAATTGCCAAAAGAGATAGCAGTTGTAAAATGCGCTGCACATCGGTCAGGAAATGACTATGTGACTGCTGGCAATAATTATGCTGATCAAGTGGCCAAATACTGTGCCAAAAATACAGTGGCCATAAACAGAAAAATTGAAATGGGTGAAACCAGATGCCAACTTATGTTTTTCTCAGTACCAGAAACATGGGATGAGATTAGACAATTGCAGGAAGAAGTTGAGGAAAGGGAAAAGGAAATTTGGATAAAGGCAGCCTGTAAAAAGAGAGCACATGATGAGGTATGGGTGTATTTAGATGGAAGACCAGTCATGCCAGATTGTTTGCTTTCAAAAATGGCAAGAGTGTATCATGGAGCAACACACATAGGGAGAGATTCAATGATCAGGCTATTCAGACAGAGTTGGAACAATCCGAAGTTCAGGGTAGTCGCAGAAAGCCTTTGCCAAAGATGCTTAACCTGTCAGCAGCAAAATCCAGGTAGAAAGACAGTGGTAAGCTGGGGAAAGATTGGAAAGGCAGAAGGACCTTTCACTAGATTACAGTTAGATTTTATTGAATTGCCCCCATGCAATGGACTGAAATATATACTTGTCATAGAATGCCTTTTCTCAAGATGGGTGGAAGCCTACCCCACTCGAAGAAATGACAGTCTTACAGTTGCAAAATTGTTGTTGAGGGAGTTAGTTCCACGATTTGGTTTTCCGGTCACTTTGGAATCAGATAGAGGCCCTCATTTTAATAATGAAATAATTCGATTAATCTGTGCTGCATTTAACATTGAACAAAAACTGCAATGTGCTTACCGTCCAGAGGCTTCTGGAATTGTTGAGCAAATGAATGGCACAATAAAGTCAAGATTGGGGAAAGTGTGTGCATCTACAAAGCTGAAATGGCCAGATGCATTACCTCTTGTATTGATGGGTCTCAGAGGTATTCCAGACAGAAAAACAGGAATGAGCCCACATGAGATTCTCATGGGAAGAGCCATGAGACAGGCATTTATTCCTGGAAATAAATTAATGAGTATAACTGATGATCTGGTATTGGACTATTGCAAAGGATTGGCTGAAATGGTGCGTTCTGTCTCTCACCAGGTTGGAGAAGACGCAGTTGAAAGACAGCCAGACCAAGCGCATGATTTGAATCCTGGAGATTGGGTGCTAGTGAAGAAACACGCAAGAAAGTCGTGCCTAGCACCAAGGTGGGACAAACCGCGGCAAGTCATACTAGTCACTACCACAGCAGTGAAGTGTGCAGGTTTGTCCACTTGGATTCATGCCAGCCATACCAGAAGAGTTCCGAGCCCATCAGAACAACAAGAGCAACCACTGACTGAACAGGCTGAAGCATCAGGAGTTGTAAGCTGTGAGATTGAAGAATCTAAAGTAATAGATTCTGAAAGACAACCATATGACGAACAGCCAAGTACAAGTCAGGAAGAGTAGATACCAGTGATTGAAGTAATTGATGATGTTATTGAAACAAGAACAAGAACAGAACTGAAAAGACAGGAAAGTAGTCAGGAAGAGACAGGGGAAGAAGAACACACTCAGGTGGAAAATAAAAAAGACTACACGAACCTGAGGAGGGAAAAATAGAAGAACACGTTCAGGCGGAAGAAGAAAAGTTTGAATTAAGACCTGAACAGGATCAGATAGAGTTGGAAGAACAGGTTCAGGCAGAAGAAGAAAGGTTTGAAGTAAGACCTGAACAGGGTCAGATCAGAATTAGAAGAACAAGCTCAGGAAGAAGAAGAACAAAATACGGTAAGACCTGAGCAGGTGGAAGTAAAAGAATGTACAAGCACAGAAAACAGAGAATCAGAACAGATTGTGCCTAGAATAAATGAAATAAAAAGAACTTTACAAGGAGATAAAGAAGGTGAAAACGCAGTGCAAATCAAAAGAATCAGAAAGGGAGACAATTGGCCAACTGGAGTAAAGAAACTAAAATATCACTTGAGAAAATCTGAAAAGAGACCAGAACAAGTAAACGAAGTCACAAGTCAAACACAATCTAAACAAACTTTGGCAAAAATAACTCGAAGAAGTCCAAGATTGAGAAATTTAAACAGGAGATACAAGGCTCCTGAATGGACTTACGTCATACTCGAGGAATTTGAATCCCTAGATCTGACTGATGGAACAGAAGAAATTCATATTGTTCATATTGATGAAAGCAAATTGAGGCCTCCTTAAAAACGAAAAGGAAAATCAAACTGACAAAGAAAAGAAAAGAGAAAAAGAAATTTTCTCAGGAGTAAAATGGCAGAAATTGAAGTTACCGGGAAACCAAAACATGGATTAAAAAGAAAGTGTTTTAGATTTTGTTTTTGTAGTATTTTAGTAGCAGCATTAGTATGGCTATTCATAACAGTAGGAGTACCTTTGTTAATGAAAACAAGTGACAAGAATAATACAGGTACTAATGTTAAGGTGGATAGGATAAAAGAAACTGAAATAGAAATAGGGGTAGAAGATGAAGCAAACTATCACAATGAATCAGACTATAATACGTCTTCTAATGTGTTTATTAAATTGTTATTTCAATATGTTAGTACTATGGAGATTAATAACTGCTACGTGTGTATGAAGTTACCTTTATCAGTATCAGAAGGAATGACTTATCACCATATACCTTTAACGTATGGTGTGTCAAGTAGTATTTTGTCAAGTTTATTTTATGCTACAGGGAAACTTCAATATTTTTATTCAGATATAGATGTAGTATTTTCTGAATTACCTATTAGAAAGAATATGAATCCAGTAGCTAGTAGTAATAATGCACAGTATATGGGTGAGTTTTTCTTAACCATGAGTTCAATAGATTTAGTTCAGGCACATAAAAATAATCTAACATGTACATTAAGAAAAGAAGAAAAAGATTTTTGGGATTTAGTAGAAGAAAGGAGACAGAATTTAATAAAGAAGGCAACTGAACAGAAAACCCATGTACCTCCATGGGTTGGGAAAGAGGGAATCTATGCAAGTGGCAAGGCTCATGCTGCGATGTCCCTGGATTTTGTGAAAAGTGGAAAATTCTGCCTCCATAGACTAAAGACAGATTATAACAATAATTACATTGGTTCCAGTGAATGTGAACACAACTTCCTAATTTTAGGAGGGTGGGGACTAAAAGGGGGAACTGATCCTGTATTTCCAGGAGTGTATTATGTTTGTGGGAGCAATGCCTATTATAGGTTACCTGCAAGATGGTACGGGAGCTGCTATTTTGGAATAGTTTTTCCAAAGATCTATCATGTAGATAAAATCAGTGGAACCAATGGAAATTCAAATGGACTAACACGTAGAAGAAGAGCTAGTTTTTCTAAAATTGTAGGAGATATTTTTAGTGCACTGATACCCTCAGTTGGAGTCATTCTGAATTCACAGAAAATCTGTAAGTTATCAACCATAGTTGATCGTCTTTCTACAGATACTGCAGGAGGATTCTTAATGATTAACACAGAAATAGTTGCAATCAGGTCTATGGTTTTACAGAACCGTCTTGCTCTTGATATATTGTTAGCAAAAGAAGGTGGAGTCTGTGGCATGTTGAAAATTCAACATTGCTGCACTTATATTCCGGACAAGAGCAGAGAAATTAAAGGATATATTGAAAACATTACAAGAATGCATAAAGACTTGACCCAACTGGAGGTTGACTGTGTGGGGAAGACTAACAAAAAGTATAACATCAATAGGGAAATGGTTTGTTGATTTTGGGAAGGGTTTTATAGGTCAAATAATAATACCATTAGTTATGATAATAATGGTAGTGATTATAATAATGATTACATATAAGTGTTGTAGAAGAGGAAGGAAAGAGAAAGTACATTTTGAAAGAAAAGGAAAGGGACAGAAACGAAAAAGAAAATATGATGAAATACAGCTGGAAGAAATGAAAGGCAGATTATATAAGAAAATGAGGGATTTAGAAGGAAACGAGTTGATTGATGAAAAATTGAGAGGAGAAATAGAGAAAACTGAGAGGTGCTAAAGTTGGTATCTGGGATGGGATTGGGTAGTTTTGTGATGGCTTAAGATGCCATCAGAGAGGTGATTGATGGAGCAAGGACTCGTAAATGAGACTTGCTCGGAAGCAATCCTTTCGTTTTAACTCATTAACGAATTACTAACAACGTGTTTGTAATTAATAATTCGTATTTAGAAAAAGACACGTGGGACAGTGAAGCTTGCCTATGTGTTTACTAACAGCAATAACATGAACGAAGGACTAAAACGCACTTTAACAAGGGATCTTTACTGCGCATGCGTCTACTACATCTACGTAGTATGACGTACTAATGCTTGGAGGGAAAATCTTGCGCCTGCGCAAAGGACAATAAAATGGCCGCTTGAAAGCTCACATGCATAGCACCTGCTTGGCTGAAATAGAAAATAAGTTTTATACTAATGCAAATGCAGAAAGGGTAATAATAAATAGAGTGGGTTAGAGTAGAAGTTGGTGGTGTACAGTGAAACCATTTATTTTTGAAAATAACATTTCTTCCTTTGACTTTATTATTAGTGCGCATTTGGGCCTGCCAGACTTGTCTGAATCGGCAAACTGTCTGAATCGGCAGACTGACTTGACCCCACGCATGCGTACCAGAGAGAGAATACGAAAAGATGAGTAAGGACTTGTCACGCGTCCAAGGCCAGCGAAGATGTGCCCTGGGAACATGAGGGTGAAGAGTTCATATGAAGGAGCTTTATTCATAACATTGCAACATTTTGTATTAATAAAGTTTGGAGATGTATGGGAAAGGAAATGATTTAATAAAGTTTGAGGGGAGGGATTTGAAAACAGTGGTTTAATGAAATAAGTGAAATGTAAGCATGGTGTGACGATCATCCCCCCTTCGCCTGTCCAATCAGAGTTAGTATCTTGTGAAATTGAAACATTAATGGGTGGTACATGGTTATGAAAAGGTATAATTGAGGTAGTTTTAGTTAGTTAGTTTAGCTTTACGGGAGCACAGAAGCAGAGCTCGGGATGCTGTCAGTGCTATGGGTGGAGCTGAAGCTGTGAGGTGCTGATGAAGAAAATCGAATGCAGAACCATCTATTTTAACTTAATTGGGTTAGAAAGAAGATCGCGGAAGAACCACGAGGAGGAAGAGAGTGTCAGAGAGGGGTGCGACGCAGTCGTCGGTATCTAGAGAGGTGAAGTATCCTGTCCTGATTCCTGTCCTGAAGTCTTTGCCTCCTGATCTATCCTGGGGGACCCTTACCAGCCCTTTGGCCAGGGGGTTGGTCTTCAAACTATACTTGGTAATTATAAATTCATCGTATTGATAGATGTTCTTCTCTCTCTGTCCTCTTCTTTCTGAGCATAGTTATTGTGTGGATCTGAATTGCTAATGCCTATTGAAACTTGATTGAATTGACACTCTTGCGAATGAGGGTGTTTGTACTGAAATGTTCGAGATGGTTCACACGCAATTAATTTAGATAAAGATTTTAAAACTTCCCGAGTCTGTGATTATTTCATTTTAGTCGAGAAATGTTTAATAAGTTATGTTAATTATACCCATCAACTAGTTCCAACTAATGGCCCATTGACCAGAGGAAAGAACTAATTGATCAGTGAAAGGTTTAGTTAGTGAAAAGAAATAACTAGATCTTGAAGTATGATAATCATAAACTAAGTTTCCAGCGGTCTACTTGGTGTTTTGTGGAAGTAGTTATATGGGCCTGGGTGAGTATATGGTAGTGGAGTATCTGCTGTTTGTACACCGCTGGATCAGTACAAAACCAGTGAAATTCAGCAGTTATAGTTCCCGGAGTTATAACTATAACTTATGCCCACGCAATGCACTGCCTATGACCTCACATATTACGTCACTCATGAAATGGTCAGTGACATCACTGATGACATCACTCATGACATCTCAAATGACATCACTGATGACATTACTGATGACATCATCAAGTGAGTGCAAAACTTTTGTTTTTTTCAGTACATTTATAAGATTTTTTTAATTCTATTTCCTAACTATAACGACCCTGTAACTGTAACCTTTTGTTTTTTAAGGAAATATATATGTATGTGAATGGCCGCAGCCAGGCAGGAATGGAAACCTGCTGAGACTTTCAGGCTGGGACTTCATGGTGAGACGCAGGTTACTTAGGCTGCCCCTTCAGGTGTGTTCAATGTGGCATTATGCAGCTGGATATAGAGGTTGGAAGAAACCCATTGTATTTTAAAAGTGACTGATGGGGAAATCAGAATGAACGTTAACATAAATAACTCTGAAAATGACTGGATGTGAAATACAGCCTGTACTATTTGGAGGATAAAATGTTAAATATTAATTTAAGAGCTGCAAGTAAGACAATATTGCAAATAACAGCGTTCCTAGGAGGAGTAGGGGAATGCTGGGACATAAAGTCTTCTCAGAGTGGCAAGAATGTTCCCTCCAATGAGAGTGTGGCCAGAATGTTCCCTCCAATAACTGCGAGGCAGCATGCATAATAGCGTGTAAAAGAGCCCCGGAGTCCTTAGCATCTGAAAAAGACATACTCGCTGAAACGCTTCATGATGTTTTGAAATAAATGAGGTCCTGCAACCCCGCTGTGTACCCTGGAAGGATCGATTTTGTGTTTGATATATATACTTACATTCAAAAGTATCAACCTAAATATTAAACATTATGAATACATCATAAAATAATATTTATCATAGAAGGTCATAACTGAAAGAGATAATTCAAACCAAAATAGAACTAACCAATAAAATTTGATAAATAATAATAACATTTTTATAGAGAGCCCGGCTACTCAGAGAGTGTTCCAGCGCTGTGCTAAAATTAAACTATTTACACATAAAATTACACAAGTCAAATCAACAATATAAAAGGTACACAGTCATTTTTCCACCTTCATACTCCAAAAACAACAAAAGCTGCAGGAAGAGGAAACTCTGATGGATTATTTGATCAGAACCTGAAAACAGACGTATTTACCTATATCAACAACTACCTTGGAAAATTAGTAAAACTTACATTTAAAGTAAAACTTACATCAGATTAAATTAAAATTGTAAAACTGTAAATAATTAACAAAATTCCCTACTAATTTTATTGCTTTATATGCATTTATTGTGTTTTATAAAGCACGAACATGACCAACACGGTATCAAAGCGCTGTGCAACGAGAGAGCTGACGCGGATTGCAATATAATTAGAACACCTGATACTTAAGTTATGCTGTACAAAGAGCAGGGTATACCATAGTAGGGTACAATTACAAATAGGGAGGAATGACAACTTCAAAATAGTTCTCTTATGACATAAGTTTTCTTAGAAGTACGGCTTTCACTTCCTTTTGAAAAGCCTGATTGAGTTATTGCTCTGGCTACAGCAAAAGTGCGGCTGTGAGTTTCCTTTTTTTATTCTGGGACGTTCGAGTATGATGGATTTAGCACTTCCAGAATCCTTTCCACCTCCTGATAGCTTGATCCTGATTGACAAGCATTTAGGACCAGATTTGTGTGTTTTGCATGCAACCTTCAGTTGGATCCTAGGTTCAACTGGGAGCCAGTTGAGGGCTCTGAGTGAAGGGGAAATGTGATCATAACATTGTGTGCCTGTTAAAAGTCCTGCTGACGCATTTACTGTGAATTTCATTGGGCCTAGGATGGCTTTAGGTAGCCCTATGAGTGTGGCATTTCCATAGTCCAGTCTTAAGAGCACTAGAGATTGCAACACTGTTTTAAGGTCTCCTAGCGGTATGAAGGGTTTTAGTTTTCTTAGAAGGTGCAGATGTAGGTTAGCGCTTCTGGTTGCAGCTTTTATGTGAGCTTGCATGTTTAGATTAGAGTCTAGAGTGATGCCTAGTGATTAAACGGTGTCAGAGATGGTAGGGGTGCAGTGTAGTGATTTGATGTTGAGAGAGTAGGGTTGTGGTGGTTGTGAACTTAGGGGAGGGGGAAACAGAATGAATTCAGGTTTCAGCGGATTTAGTTTTAGATAGTTGTGTACCAGCCAGTCCTGTGTTTTCATCAGGGTGTCATCCAGTCTCCGGATATCCGGAGACTGTATTTTGATGTAGAGCTGAGTATCATCAGCATACGTGTGGTATGAGATTTTGATTTGATTAAGGATTTCATTGAGTGGTTCCATGTATAGATTGAAGCGCATTGGTGAAAGAGTAGAACCTTGTGGAACGACCCTGTTGATGCCTTTTACATCTGATAGGGTGGTGCCAGTTTTGTCTCTTTGTTGTTGGTTTTCCAAGAAGGAGGTGAACCATTTAAGGATGGCACCTGATAGGCCCATTCTGAATTCAAGGGTCTCTCTGAGGCCTTTGTGACTGGCCATGTAGAATGCTGCAGATAAATCTAGAAGTATTAGGAGGCAGGATTTGTTTTGGTCTAGTGATGTTTTTATATCATCAAGGATGTTTAGCATGGCATCCTCTGTAATGTGTCCAGACCTGAAACCTGATTGGTGTCTGTCTAATAGGTCAAAGTTCTTGATGTGTTCACATAGATGATCGTGAGCGCATTTTTTATCAATTTGGCCAGGAAAAGAAGACTGGATACTGGTTTGAAGTTATTTAAGTCTTTCTGATCAGTGCCTGTTTTTTAGTAGGGAAATATTTGGCCCATCTTCAGACATTCTGGGTGGGACCCTTGCTTGAGAGACGCATTTACGATTTTCATCCATAAGGGAGTGACAGTTTGGTGGATCTCTTTCAGTAGGTGGAAGGGAATGGGATTATCAAAATATGAGGTAGGTTTCATTGCCTGAATGGTTTTCTGGATTTCCCCCTCAGACAGGGATCTGAAGCTGTTCTAGAAGGCTCTGTTTCTTCTTGTGACACTTGGGGTGTTTGTTCAGTATTCATGTTGTGTGTTGTGAGCGTGGAATTGATGGATCCCTTAGGTTGGGTGCTAGCTTGGCAAGGAATGGAGTTGCTAATGTTTTTGATTTTATCTTTAAAGAAAGTGGAGAGCGCCTGAAGCATGTTCCTGCACGGTGTGGCATGCACCATGTCATGCATGCCACACTGTGCAGGAACAAGTGTGCAATTCTAGGAGGGCACAACATATCCCCCCACATGCACCCGAGGCCCAGATTAATCCGGGGGTCCTGTTAGGGCCCCCTAACTGCATGTCCACCACCTTTTTCATGGCGGGGTCCCCGCCATGAATAGAGCAGTGAATATGTAGGTCGTAATATGCTCGGTGGTGTCGGCATCTGCTCCTCCAGTGTATTCAGACCATTTGCAGACCGCCACCACAGAGGGATCCTTGATCTTGGCGGAGGTGGCGGACTCATGGCAGCCCCACCACCACACTCATAATACAGCAGATGGACCCGCTAGGGTGGTGGCAGGCAGACTGCCACCGCGAGTACAGTGGTACCAGGACCACCATACTCATAATAAGGTCCATAAAACAACATTCTTACTTTCGAGATTACTGTCCATGATATTTTTGACATTCTGATATGCTTGACACAATATTTTTGTATCATAATATTTTTTATTTGATATTTTTTCCAAACACCAATCATACATCAAACCTTGTCTGTCTCTCAATTTGTACACTCATTTAGATACTTTAACTTCACCACTTTGCAATATTTTCTTAGGTCTGAGATCCTCACTCTTCAGCTTAAGATGGCTTTGTCCCTTACCTTTTCGCATCTTTTTTCTTCACAAGAGATAGGGCCTGATTTAGAGTTTGACGGACGAGTATCTCCATCACAGACGTGGAGGATATCCTGTCCACCGTATTGCAAGTCCATTATATCCTATGGCACTTGTAATACGGCGGATGGGATGACTGTCAGATTTGTGAAGGGGAACCTATCTGCAAAATTCTAAATTAGGCCCATAGTCTAAGCATAGGATCCTACGTTTCTATATGCCAGCCCTTTGGACACAAAGCAGGATGGCCTGAAAGATGAAGATGATTTTCAGAAGGATTGCTATGTTATAGCCTATAATTAACCCTAACCACTTCAGGGCAAATTGCCCCCATCCCCTAGCTCTAACGTGTCTGCTCTTCAGAAATTACTCATGCTTTTGCCCATCATTTCCTACATTGTGTTAGCTAACATGGGACAAGCTGTACTAATCATTTTAATAATCATAATAGCTAGAATTTGGTGTTTGCAGCTGTTAACATGCTTTTTCATATGTACTAATTCCATTCTAGCAGTTGGAAACACCTTATTTGAAGTAATAATGTATTTTCAAAAGGAAAGGAGCCCCTCAGGGCCTCTTCCCCTTTGTGAATTTGAAAAACAAGTTTGCTATAGACTAGGCGGTAGTCCAGGATACCACTGCCAACTCTCAAACAAACACAAAAAGTAAACTTTTCTTATTAAGCCCAGTCATGTTTCCTTAAAGGAAAATGGGCTGCAATTTAAACAAACAGTTTGCTTTATTAAAAAGCAAATACAAACATGGTGCCCTGCGGACCCCAGTAGTCCACCATCCCTGTGATGACCTTCAATCATAGTGAGTCACAATTTGCAACCTATCTCATTAGTATTCATGAAGCAGGTCAGATTCTGTCTCCCAACGATTTGCAATTTTAAGAATCCACCTATTACTATATGCATTGGTTCTTAAAATTCTTTCCCGTCACAAAAATATGGGTTTTGAATTGCAACCAGTATTTTACGACCAGTAAATGGTACATATGGCTCCCGATGCCTTGGTCATATGACTTGTAATGACTTGTGTAGTTGCAGCTAATTGTTGCTTCTTGGCTGAGCTTAGTTAGAGTTAAGACCTAATTTGGTGAGGTTGACCCTAAAACCTGATACCTCCTGAGAATGCTTTGGTTTTAATGAATTGCTGGCAAAGAAACCCCAGGATCTGATACTGTCACTAGAATATCATTTGTGAAAAGTGCTAGCTTGAATAAATTCAGGCTCAGATATCTGCGTTAGCTTGGTCTCTCTGTGTAGAAGGTTTCAGAAAGAGTAAAAATAATAACAGGGGCAAAAGTGTTCCCCCTCCCTCGTTCCCCTTTTCTCACTCACAGAGATCCATTGAGCCTTATTAAAGACAACAGGGTTATAAATAAGTCATTTAAGATCCAAACTAGGGGGCAAATTTACAAACAACTCACACAATGCAAATCAGTAACCAATGTCATTGCATAACCTGAAGGCGGAGAGTAGGACAGTGCGGTATCTGCTAAGATATGGTGCTGTTTCTCTCTCACTCTCTGCTCTGGTGCACTTTAGGCTGCTACAGAATAAAGCACACATAAAAAGCTGGAAAAGCTTGGAAAAAAGAAAATGTTTCTCCAACTTTATCCCTGCCTCAAGTTTTTCGTTTACGCAAAGCCCTGCCTAGCATGGGTGGTTGCATGGGTATGCCCATATATCACTGGTCGGACCCCCTTTGCTGCAAAGCAGTGAATAGCAACTCACAGTACTAGGACTACTTTCCAGTGGTAAAGAAGATTATATGGATAGTAAAAGTTTTATCAAGTCTTTGAACAAGTTTGTGTCACTTGTTGTGTCTTTGCACTAGTACAAAGCCTCGATAAATCTTGCCTTAGTTAGCCTTTTCCCATCCCCATTCCTCTCAAAGAATATTTGAGGAAAGCTTGATCCACCCTGTCAAAGGCTTTTCTATAACCAGTGATGAGAGACAGCCCTCATCACACCTTTATCATCAATCTGTAACAGGCAATATCTAAAAAGTGCACAGTTTTCTTTATATTGTCTAGCATGTATATGTCCTGAATAAACCCAGACTGATCTGGGTGTGGATTTGCAGCCTCACCACTAATATCTTCTTAGGAACTTTTGCATCAACATTGAGTAAAGATTTATGATTATTAGAAGTGAAATCACAAATAGACTAATTGGGCTAAAGAATAAGAGAGAAGGTCAGTTCTGTCATTGTGTGTATCACTACTGAGTGTATATTATTTAGCATCTCTGCTATGGTTGGGCTGGGTGCAAAACCTTTATAAAACCCAGCTGAAAGGCAATCATGTCCCAATGATGTGGCTGTTTTGAGTCTCTGACCTCCATCAACACCTTCTCTTTCTTTATAGGTGCCTCTATATTTTCTCTGACTTCCTGCAGAAGAATGGAGACCATCGTTGGTCCCAGATAGGATTTTCTCCACTCATCGGACATACTCCTAGGACCTCTCTGTCTTCTTGTCCTCCCTTGACTGTAGAATTCCATGTTTACTTTTGATATCCACCATATGGCTCCTAGGTTGAACTCCCTGCAGCTTTTACTCCAGGAATCATGCTGTTTTATTGGCACTGTTGCAACACGTTATGTCTAGTTTAGCCAAGATATGATGATTTGGCTCTTGAATGCAATGACTCTTCTCTACACCCTTTAAATTATTCTAAATGCTGTTTATTGTCCTCTTCATATAATTCCACTCTAAGGGCCTAATTATAGGCACCACCACGCCAGCAGTCTGACCACCCTATTACAAGTTGGGTAGTTGGACCACCATGGGACCGCCTCAACCGTCAATGATCAGAGATTCCTGGCGATGTTGTTGCAGTCGTGAGGCCACAATATGTTTGACGGTGCCCCTGCGGCACCACCAAGCATAATATGAGTTTGCTCTTGGCCACGGTTCTCAAGGCGGTGAGCCTGCCTTGAAAACTGTGGCAGAAGAAACATAAGAGCCCCTACAGGGCCCCTTGTTGCCTCAGGGCCATGGGGTGCATGCCCCACTGTATGCATGCTCCTCAGTTCCTGCACAGCATGGACTGCAGCAGTCCATGCTGGGCAGGAACTGCCTTTGATGCTCTCATTGCAGTGCCTTTTTCATAGGTTCCCCCGTGGGACAGCCAAAGAACCGCCCGCCAGAGACTAAAAAAGTCGTAATCAGGTGGGCCGTGTCAGTATGACTTTGGCAGTCTTGGAATGGGGCGGTGGCATGGCGGCCCCACTCCAAGACCACCAAACTCATAATTAGATCCTACGTTTCTTGGCTAGGTCTTAGTCTTGCTCTTAAGGCACAAATCTTTCCCAATTTTGGGCCTGATTCCAAGTTTGGCGGTTCTATCGCCATACCACCATGGTGGCAGTCCCAAGAAGGTCGCCGCGATGACGGTCTCCCGCCTATCATAATACGACAGGCCAGCAGCGGTGTTTCTGAGAGCGGGGAATATGTTTTTCATATGTGTCAATGCAAGTGTGTATATTTTGATTGCACAAGCGTTAAATGTACACTTATGCATGACATGTGAAAAAATACCTACTAAGAGTACTTTCCCATTGCTGGAATCCAGACCATATGTGCCCAGTCCAGTCAATGGGTAAGTAGTGCAAAATAGAGGTACCTGGATTTCGGCATTAAAAGGGCCATTTTCCTCAGGGTCAAGATGCTGTTGTGAAGGGGGCCCTGGAGGAAGGGATCCCCACGGGAGACTGATGGGAAGAAAATGAAATGGGCGAGTAGGTACCCCAATTACTCCGATTCCGCTGACTCGAAGCATGTGATCTTCTTGCAAGCGTGACGGAAAGCCAACTCATATTTCCGACAGTGGTGAACATTTCTGTACCACCCTCAGACAGCTGCTTTCCACTTACCGCAATAGCAGCGGTCTGCGAATGGCTGGGGGCACCGGCCGGACTCCGGTGGTATTTCCTTCAACAGACCACCAACATCATAATTCAGCAGGCAGACTGCCAACTGTGCAGCAGGAAATCTTATGCCTCTTCGATGGTGGTTCCCTTACTATCAAACTCGTAATCAGGCCCTTAGTGACCTCTTACCACTGCCTTAAGTATGTCACATAAGACTGCTTTTAAATGCTCTTGATTGCCGTTCAGACTGAATCTACCAATTGTTTATCCCTGATATTTGATTCATAAAGATCAAAACAGCCTTTTGCCCAGTCAAAAATTGTTCACAAGCATACATTTCTTATTTGAAGAAATCTTTTCTGTGAATGTATGTACCTTGTACTTGTAGAAACTAAAACAATATCTAGGTTTATATATTTTAGAGAGATACACAGCCCTTTGAGCTTATTTACACTCCTTTGGTAAATATAATAGGTTGCCTTTTAGATAGACAAAGGTGCCTCCTCCTCTCAACAAAAGGACGGGTTTGTGTTAGTTAAAATTTCAATGGTCCATCTGTTTATTTTTTGCTTTGTGTAGTACCCTGGAATTAACATTCAAAGTTCATTCAACATAAATGCATTATATTCTTATGTTCTCTGTGGGTCAGTAAGTGTACTAGATTAGCTTTATACATTTTATACCTGCTGGAAGAACTAAGTAGTACGTACAACAAGTGGTCCGACTGACTGGTAAACTTCCCGAAGCTGAAAACAAGGTTGGAAGACACCCCACAGTTGTTGAATGGAACACTGACCATTGACTTGATTATCAAAAAAGTTTATGTGAATTAATCACAAGTTCAAACTTTCAATGGTTGCTCCAAAGTGGCAAAGTGAGTAAAGTACTCAAGGCAGTGCTTGTGGAGGGATGGGGATGTGATAATAAATTGACAATATTTACAATTTGTTACAAGAATGAAGGCGACCATGAGAGATTTTACCGTGCACTCACGAGTGCCCACAAGATTTTCTAGCAGCCCCGAGCTCCCGTGAGATGTTGCTGCCACGAGCATGACATTAGGCCTCGTCAGTGACTGCCGGTGCTTCTTTTGTGATGTACACAAGCGCGAGTAAGCATCATCGACCGCGGCTGCAGCCTAGGGAAGATTCTCCTCAAGAAGCAGCTAAATTCCCTCAAAAAGACACTTTGGAGTTAAAAACCTTCTCAATTGAACCATTCGCATTGGATTTTGGAACAAGGAGTCCTTTATTTTTACTTTTTTCCAACAGGAAGGAAGTTCCCCAGAGTCTCCATCTTCCTGTTCCTGTCTAGCAGGCTCCTCCCAATGCTTTGTGCTCTCCTGGTCACTTTTCATTTGGATTTGGAGCTGGAAGGATCACTCTCCATTTCTGCTGCATATATACCATTGGATTTAAGGACTTTGTATTTGAGATTTCACAAGTAAGTTAAAAATCTGTCGTACAAAGGTGTTGTTTGTTTGACAGAGGGCATGCACCAGGATGTATTTGATTTTTAACATTTATTGTGGTGCAGTTTCAGTAGGGCCTAGTTATATTTTTAGCATTTAGTTTTTCTTCTTTTAGAAAGGAAAAATGTCACAGTTCAGTACATTTTCTCATGGTTGTTTTTAATAAATTTGCAATATTCTTTTAATTCACAATGTGGCATAGTCTGTCAATGGGCCTTCCAGCCAGTAGGCCCAGTACTAGTCATTGGTGCATCAAACAACTGCTTCTGTGGTATCTTTTGAATTGAAACTTCATTTAGGGCATGGATGGCATTGGATTAAATTACAAAATGTGTTTTGTGAGGGGTTTTCATGTTTTTTTGTTCTGCACACACTGTATAGGTAGGGTAATATAGTTGATGCTTTTGGAAGATGTGTTTTGTTGTAACACTTTTTAGCCCATTTAATTTTAATTTTTGGCATTGCTGAATTAATGCAGTTTTCTCCTTGGCAACCGTGCCTCCTCTTCCTGGCCAGTGTGTGAGTGTGTTTACCATAGGCCACCATTTGACTTTGTTCCACATGCCATATGGCCAGGGGGCACTATGTGTGGTCAGTGCGCATAGGCATGCATGTGTTGTTTGTTTTCCATGCCTCTTGCTTGTTGTTTGACCATGTGCCTGGCGGCCAACTTTTGTAGGCAGCCAGTGCGCTTTTCCATAGGCCTACATGTGTTCTTTGTTATGGCCGTGCCTCCTTACTGGTTGCTGTTGCTGTGACCATGTGGCTTGCGGCCATTCTGTGTAGGCAACCAGTGTAGTTTTGCCATAGGCTTCCATATGGTCTTTATTGAGGCTATGCCTCCTTGCTTGCTGTTTAACCATGTGGTCACTGCCCATTTTCTGTAGCCAGTCAGTGTGCTTAAGCCATAGGCCTTCATGTGTTCTTTGTTGTGGCTGCGCCTCTTTGCTTGTTTTTGTGTTTCAGACCATGTGGCTGGTGCCCATTTTGTGTAGGCAGCCAGTGTGCTTTTGCATTAGGCCTGCATGTGCTCTTTGTTGTGGCCATGCCTCCTTGCTTACTGTTTGACCACGTGGTCGGTAGCCATTTTGTGTAGCCAACCAGTGTGCTTTTGCCATAGGCCTGAAAGTGTTGTTTGCTGTGGCTGTGCCTCCTTGTTAGTTGTTGTGATTGAGACCATGTGGCTATTGGCCATTTTGTGTAGGCAGCCAGAGTGCTTTTGCCAT
Source organism: Calotriton arnoldi (assembly GCA_963921515.1). Taxonomy (NCBI): domain Eukaryota; kingdom Metazoa; phylum Chordata; class Amphibia; order Caudata; family Salamandridae; genus Calotriton; species Calotriton arnoldi. The sequence continues at coordinate 17,797 of CAWUFW010021696.1, read as the reverse complement.
AGGCCTGCATGTGCTCTTTGTTGTGGCCATGCCTCCTTGCTTACTGTTTGACCATGTGGTCGGTGGCCATTTTGCGTAGCCAGCCAGTGTGCTTTTGCCATAGGCCTGAATGTGTTCTTTGTTTATGGCCATGCCTCCTTGCTGGTTGTTGTTGTGGTGACCATGTGGCTGGCAGCCATTTTGTGTAGGCAGCCAGTGTGCTTTTGCCATAGGCCTGCATGTGTTCCTTGTTTGTGGCCATGCCTCCTTGCTTGCTGTTTGACCATGTGGCAGGCAGCCTTTTTGTGTGTTATGCTTGAGGCCAGTAGCTCAATGCTCATACTAAATGTATTGCATGAACAGTGTTTTATATATTATATATGCTTTTTTTGCATTTTTTATCTGCACCACTCCTTGTCTCCAAAATCCCAGTGGGTTTCAATTCTCATGGTAGTCCCCTTCCCCTAGTACATCAGCAATTATATTTTTAAAATTTTTATTTTGTTGATCATTTTTTTCACATTTTGTATTTAATTTTAATTGTTTTCACATTTTTTTAAACTTAAAAAAAATATTTTTTCCATTTTTCTAACATCCGGCATCAACTCCATGTCTACTATAGGCGCACAGTCACACAACAGCATTCATTTCCTAAGGATTCAAATCCGAGCATGGTGGAAGGTGAAGATGACAAAGAGGGTGACATTTCCGTTACGCGATTCAGCCCTGTCCCCAGCCGTGTAGTTGTGTCGCTCACATCAGCAACATCACAATGGCACAAGACTCAGGTCGAGACACCAAGGCAAGAATATACAGTGACTGCCCTGTTGATACGTACATTGAACCTAGCACGTTCTGCTCTCAAGAAGTCACCTACATCAGTGGCACCAGAAATGAAAAAAATCCAGGTTACCATTCCTGGCATGTTTGGCAGGAGGGGAAGAACGAACGCAACCACCCAATGGCACGTTTGTACAATGCAAAGCTGGCTTAAATGTTAGTGCTTGACTTCCTTCCTTTTTTTGTGGAAGGAGTGTGTTTTCTAGAAATTGTGGGGACCATCTGCCTGAAATGGAAGGTTCCCAGCCAGACCTATTTTGCCATAGTTGCGGTACCAGCGCTACATCATGATATGCTGGAATTGGCTGGACAAGCTTTTCAGCAGAGTGCTGTTCACACTATCCACCTGACGACAGACATGTGGACCAGTTGCCAAGCCACTGATTACATGTGCATCACTGCACACTGGATCTCTTTTGTGGGGGTTACAGAAATGATATCTGCAGGTGTTGACACTGCTGAAATTATTAATGGCGCTCAGAAGCATGCAAGAGTAGCCATGTTCACCATGGAGAAATCCCATCCTGCTGCAAATATGTTGGATGACTTTAACAACAAGGTCTTTGAATTGCTGTGAACAAAAGGGCTTAACATTGGATTTGTTGCCACAGACAATGGCAGTAATATAGTTAAGGCCATGGCAGATGGTGGCTATTTCAGGGTCCTGTGTTTGGTGCACTGCATCAACATCATTTTACAAGACTTACTCAGAAAAGAAGATCAAGTCAGCAACTTACTGTCTACCTGCAGAAGAATCTGCACTCATTTCAGCCATTCTTTTAAAGCCCGGAAGCAGTTGAGGATCATTCAGCGTGATAATAGAATGCCAGTTAAAGAAATTATACAGGAGGTGCCAACATATTGGAACTCGACTTATTACATGTTGCAACATCTGTTTGAGCAGCACAGACCGATCAAGGAATATGCCATGAAAAGAGGGGCTGCAACTGTGAAAGGCATGATCATTGAGATGGACCAATGGGGCCTAGTCAAATTCCTGACAGAGATGCTGCTTCCTTTTGAGGATTTCACACAGGAAGTCAGCAAGGAGGACACTACCATGGGCCAAGCTATCCTGTTGTTGCATATGGTACAGGCACAGCTAAAGGAAGTGTATGAAATGTATGCAGGTGTGTATGAAAGAAAAGATGTGCATGAGTTGGTAGAGAGCTTAATCCTTTGCTTTTCTGTTAATACAAGGGTGCAAAGAGACATTGTGTCATCCAAAAATTACATCTGTGCCACAATTCTTGATCCACGGTACAAACAATTACTTGCCACTTTCATTCCTTTTTCAGACAGGGATGTTTCAAGCTACAAGATATGGATTGCTGAGCAAGCCAGTGACCTAGAAATAGAACGGCTGTGAATTAGAGGCCCTCTCCAGGGCACAAGTTCTGCGGTGCAGCCTTTAACTTCAGAGCCTGAAGGCAGTGTTGTTGGCTCACAGCAGTCAAAACCAACAACAAGAACACCAGCAACAACAGGAACAGGAGCATTGGCCCCAAAATTTGCATTTGATTGGCTTCTAAAGGCAGGGCTTAAATCCAGCGCAGAGGCTAAGGCAAAAGAGGTCGAACAAGATGGAGCACCATTGACTATTGAGAGGATGGTCCAGGCCTATCTGGATGACCCAACAGAGGTCTACCGTGATCAAAACCCATTGGTGTATTGGTATGGGAAGAGGCATCAATGGCCAGTGCTCAGCAGGCTGGCAATAAAGTATCTGGCTTGCCTGGTAGCCCTGTGTGTCCGCTGAGCGTGTGTTCAGTGCAGCTGGTGCAATTGTCGCAGTGAAAAGGACCAGTCTCTCACACCAAAACATGGAGAGATTAACCAAGATCAAAATGAATCAGCACTTTATACTACCAAATTACACCATACCTGAAGTATGACAGGGGAAGGATGAGGGTGATTGGTCAGATTCAGGTCATGATAGTGTGTTAGCTGACCAACTTCTGGGCAACCATCCGGAGTTTGAGGATGAACTCTACTTTCCTGACTACTAAGTAAGCCTGGGCCACCATAGAACTTTCTATTCCTAAACTGCTTTGAGAAAAAAAAGAAAGAAAAAATTGATATAGCTAGGGGGACATGAACATTATATTATTTTGTTTGTTTGCGTCACTGTCTAATGCAGCACCAATGTTTTAGACACATGTATGACCAGATTGGATTTGGACCAGTATACAGTGAAGAAGCCTACTCCCCCATTCCCTTCAAGTACATTGGAGAGTCAATGCCTGCCTCTATCCTGTGCCTATTCTTTCTTTATTTTAAGCCTGGGCAGAGTGACCCAAAAACTCCACCTCACTACACGGAGTTCTGCGAGCAGTGGAGTGAGCTTGGTTATGCCTGTTCACATTGATTTTTATTGTCAGGTGCTTTCCCTGCACTGGAAAATCAACACAATTGGCAACATGTGCAGCAGAAGAGGGCGCTGCTTCTTTTCTGCCACTCGAGTACATTTTCTACTTGAGCGGCAACTTTCTCAACGTGAACTGAAGGTTTCTCAATGCGGAGCACAGAGTGTAGAAAACTCTGCAAACTCCACGAACAGAGCGGAGATTGCTGCCTGGGCTTACTTTATTCCCCTAGCAGGAATGCCCAAGAACATTTGATTTACAAGACTCGCCAATGTGTGTTTTGTGAATCAAAGAGGATTGGCAATGTAGTTCCATGCTTGATTTGAAACAGGTGCACCAATGAGTGATATAATGTTATTTGTGCGTGTTGAGATGATTCATGTGGTGGCAGACAGTGAGAGTGGGTGTTTAACAATAATTATTAAGCTTGATTGTGTTTGTGATGATTTACAATGTTGGTGGTCTAATGGGTGATCTGATCATTTGTTTTCCTGAAGTTGATTTTTTTCCTTCCCCTTTGACGCTTAGTGAGATTTGTTTGCCGGGTCCACACTGCTTTGTTTTCTGGTTCACACTCCTCAAAGATCCAACCAGTCTCTTAAGGTAACAAACACAGATCTAGTCTACTCAAAAAATGACTCAATGCTTATCTTGTTGTTCATCATCAGCATTGCACTAGATGTTTGATATTTCTCATGCCACGGAAATCAGGGACACCATAACCACCCATGCTCCCAATGTGATGTTCATCACTGAAAGCTGGCTCACCATCGTGACGTCACCTGGATACAAGATGATCCACCACAAAAACCCCAGCAAATGCGGTGGAGTCATTGCCATCATCCACAAGGACACCCTCCAATGAGCCACCCCGGACAATGACCCTATGCTGATCATAGAACACCTCAACTTTCAGCTCAGATCAAACACCCAAACAACCATCAGAGGAACCCTTGCCTAAAGATCTTAGGGCCCCTATCCTAGCTCTACAAATCCATCCCCAACTTCATCGCCCCGCTGGCAATTGACTCCAATCACTACATTTTCTTGGGAGACCAAAACTTTCACCACAAAGACCCCAATGATGCCAACTCCACCACCCTCCTGGAGAACATGAGCAACTTAGGCCTTTTGCAGCTGGCTACCACTGCCAAGCAAAGCACAGGACACACACTGAACCCTATCTTCTCCACCAGCGACAGAGTCAAGTTCTCCCATGTAACAGAACTGATCTGGATGGACCACAGCATTGTCTACTTCACCATCTATGACCCACTAGAATCCCTGACCGGACCTCCCACCCACCCTTGCCAAAACTGGAGCAGAGTCACGAAACCCCTCTGGATCACTGCACTCAAAGATTCTAGGCTTTTCCCCTTTGACACCCGCAAACTCAGTTTCCAGAACTTCTCCAATTGGATCTCCACAGCCACTGACACTATTGCCCCCTTGAAGCATCCCACCAGAAACAGACCCACCAAACAAGCCACCTGGTTCACACCCAATCTACTGACTCTCAAATGCCACTGCAAGAAACTAGAAAGACACTGGTGCTCCACCAAGAACCCCCCAACACCTTCACAGCTGCCCTCAACTTCTGCCACCACGGCCTTGGGGAGACCAACAAGGACATCCTCACCAACCATGGAGAGGCAAGCACAAACCACACCAAGGAGCTCTTCAGTATCGTAAGAGAATTCTCCAGCCCCACCGCCTCCAAAATCATGATCCACCCCTCCCAAACCCTCAGCGACTCCTAGCTGTCTACTTCTACCACAAGCTCTCCGACATCTACAGCAACTTTGACCCCCAACCCACTGACCTCATCCTCCACCACACTCAAACCGACACCAATCACACCCACAGGCTCACTCACTAGAAGAAGCTCTCAACCCCATACACCATCACCATCATGAACTCCATCCACTCTGGAGCACCCTTGGACCTCTACCTGCACCAAATCTACAACCTAGGAAAGGAAGAAATTAGCAGCATCCTCACAGAAATTCTGAACACGTCCATCACTACAGACACTGTTCCCAATGCTTAGAAACATGCAGAGGCCAAATCCCTCCTGAAGAAATCATCCACCAACCCAAGCAAACTCAAGAACATCTTGCTACTCCCTTTCCCAGCCAAGGTCATGGAAAAAGCCATCAATCACCAGCTCACAGATTACCTTGAAGAAAACAACCTGCTCGACACCTTCTAATCAGGCTTCCAGCCCAACCACAGCATAGAGACCCCCCTGATCGAAGCAACACATGGCATCAGACACATCCTCATCCTAGGTGAAACAGTTGCCTTTATCCTCCTTGACCTCTCGGCGCCTTTTGACACTGTCTCCCACTGCACCCCCATCAACAGACTTTACCACATTGACATCCAAGGCAGCGCTCTCACCTGGATCTCCTTCTTCTTTTCCTGAAAACACAGATGATCCATCTCTCACCCTTCTCCGCCACTCCAAAAAACATAATTTATGAAGTACCCGAGGGCTCCTCCCTCAGTCCCACCCTCTTCAACACCTACATGACACCACTTGCTGACATTGCCTGCACCCATGGGGTCATCAACTTTTCATATGCCGATGATACACAGCTCATCCTATCCCTCACAGAAGACACAGCACTACCAGAGCAAACCTCCTAAACACCATGTCCACCATCGCCACCTGGATGAAGTCAAACTGCCTAAAGATCAACTCAGACAAAATGGAGGTACTCATCTTTGGAAACAAGCCTTCCCCCTGGAATTACACATGGAGGCCTACCGCAAGTTGTACCACACCAACCCCTAATGACCATGCATGCAACCTTGGAATCATCCTGGACGCCAACTGACCATGAAGCAACAGATCAATGCAGTCTCCTCTGCCTATTTCCACACCCTTCGCATGCTCCACAAGATCTCCTGATGGATCCCCATCTCCACCAGGAAGATGGTCTTGCAAGCCCTCATCTCTAGCGCCTTGACTACGGCAACGCACTCTACACAGGAACCACTAAACAGCTCTTAAACTGCCTTCAGACCATCCAAAACTCAGCAGCAAGAATCATCCTCAACCTCTCCAGAAGAACCAGCATCACCCCTCACCTCAAAGTTCTCCACTGGCTACCTGTCCAAGACTCTTCACACATGTCTACAAGTCCCTCCACAATTGCAGACCTACCTACATCAAGAACCGAATGAAGTTCCACCAACCAACCAGAGAGCTCAGCTTCACCTCCCATGCCCTGGCTCATGTTTGCCACATCTGTCGGAGTGGCTGCGGAGGATGTGACTTCTCCTATCCGATGCCGATGATATACAGCTCACCCTATCCCTCACAGAAGACACGGACACCACCAGAGCAAACCTCCTAAACACCATGTCCACCATCGCCACCTGGATGAAGTCAAACTGCCTAAAGATCAACTCAGACAAAATGGAGGTACTCATCTTTGGAAACAAGCCTTCCCCCTGGAATTACACATGGAGGCCTACTGCACGTTGCACCACACCAACCCCTACTGACCATGCATGCATCCTTGGAATCATCCTACACGCCAACTGAACATGAAGCAACAGATCAATGCAGTCTACTCTGCCTATTTCCACATCCTTCGCATGCTCCACAAGATCTCCTGATGGATCCCCTTCTCCACCAGGAAGATGGTCTTGCTAGCCCTCATCTCTAGCGCCTTGACTACGGCAACGCACTCTACACAGGAACCACTAAACAGCTCTTAAACTGCCTTCAGACCATCCAGAACTCAGCAGCAAGAATCATCCTCAACCTCTCCAGAAGAACCAGCATCACCCCTCACCTCAAAGCTCTCCACTGGCTACCTGTCCAAGACTCTTCACACATGCCCACAAGTCCCTCCACAATTGCAGACCTGCCTACATCAACCACCGAATGATGTTCCACCAACCAACCAGAGAGCTCAGCTTCACCTCCCTTGTCCTGGCTCATGTTTGCCGCATCTGTCGGAGCCACGGCGGAGGATGTGACTTCTCCTATCCTATGCCGATGATACACAGCTCATCCTATCCCTCACAGAAGACACGGACACCACCAGAGTAAGCCTCCTAAACACCATGTCCACCATCGCCACCTGGATGAAGTCAAACTGCCTAAAGATCAACTCAGACAAAATGGAGATACTCATCTTTGGAAACAAGCCTTCCCCCTGGAATTACACATGGAGGCCTACTGCACGTTGCACTACACCAACCCCTACTGACCATCCATGCAACCTTGGAAACAACCTGGACGCCAACTGAGCATGAAGCAACAGATCAATGAAGTCTCCTCTGCTTATTTCCACACCCTTGGTATGCACCACAAGATCTCCTGATGGATCCCCATCTCCACCGTGAAGATGGTCTCGCAAGCCCTCATCTCTAGCGCCTCGACTACGGCAACACACTCTACACAGAAACCACTAAACAGCTCTTAAACTGCCTTCAGACCATCCAAAACTCAGCAGCAAGAATCATCCTCAACCTCTCCAGAAGAACCAGCATCACCCCTCACCTCAAAGTTCTCCACTGGCTACCTGTCCAAGACTCTTCACACATGTCTACAAGTCCCTCCACAATTGCAGACCTGCCTACATCAACCACCGAATGAAGTTCCACCAACCAACCAGAGAGCTCAGCTTCACCTACCTTGCCCTGGCTCATGTTTGCCACATCTGTCAGAGCGGCTGCGGAGGATGTGACTTCTCCTATCCTATGCCAATGATACACAGCTCATCCTATCCCTCACAGAAGACACGGACACCACCAGAGCAAACCTCCTAAACACCATGTCCACCATCGCCATCAGGATGAAGTCAAACTGCCTAAAGATCAACTCAGACAAAATGGAGGTACTCATCTTTGGAAACAAGCCTTCCCCCTGGAATTACACATGGAGGCCTACCGCACGTTGCACCACACCAACCCCTACTGACCATGCATGCAACCTTGGAATCATCCTAGACGCCAACTGAACATGAAGCAACAGATCAATGCAGTCTACTCTGCCTATTTCCACATCCTTCGCATGCTCCACAAGATCTCCTGATGGATCCCCTTCTCCACCAGGAAGATGGTCTTGCTAGCCCTCATCTCTAGCGCCTTGACTACGGCAACGCACTCTAAACAGGAACCACTAAACAGCTCCTAAACTGCCTTCAGACCATCCAGAACTCAGCAGCAAGAATCATCCTCAACCTCTCCAGAAGAACCAGCATCACCCCTCACCTCAAAGCTCTCCACTGGCTACCTGTCCAAGACTCTTCACACATGCCTACAAGTCCCTCCACAATTGCAGACCTGCCTACATCAACCACCGAATGATGTTCCACCAACCAACCAGAGAGCTCAGCTTCACCTCCCTTGCCCTGGCTCATGTTTGCCGCATCTGTCGGAGCCACGGCAGAGGATGTGACTTCTCCTATCCTATGCTGATGATACACAGCTCATCCTATCCCTCACAGAAGACACGGACACCACCAGAGTAAGCCTCCTAAACACCATGTCCACCATCGCCACCTGGATGAAGTCAAACTGCCTAAAGATCAACTCAGACAAAATGGAGATACTCATCTTTGGAAACAAGCCTTCCCCCTGGAATTACACATGGAGGCCTACTGCACGTTGCACTACACCAACCCTACTGACCATCCATGCAACCTTGGAAACAACCTGGACGCCAACTGAGCATGAAGCAACAGATCAATGAAGTCTCCTCTGCTTATTTCCACACCCTTGGTATGCACCACAAGATCTCCTGATGGATCCCCATCTCCACCGTGAAGATGGTCTCGCAAGCCCTCATCTCTAGCGCCTCGACTACGGCAACACACTCTACACAGAAACCACTAAACAGCTCTTAAACTGCCTTCAGACCATCCAAAACTCAGCAGCAAGAATCATCCTCAACCTCTCCAGAAGAACCAGCATCACCCCTCACCTCAAAGTTCTCCACTGGCTACCTGTCCAAGACTCTTCACACATGTCTACAAGTCCCTCCACAATTGCAGACCTGCCTACATCAACCACCGAATGAAGTTCCACCAACCAACCAGAGAGCTCAGCTTCACCTACCTTGCCCTGGCTCATGTTTGCCACATCTGTCAGAGCGGCTGCGGAGGATGTGACTTCTCCTATCCTATGCCAATGATACACAGCTCATCCTATCCCTCACAGAAGACACAGCACTACCAGAGCAAACCTCCTAAACACCATGTCCACCATCGCCACCTGGATGAAGTCAAACTGCCTAAAGATCAACTCAGACAAAATGGAGGTACTCATCTTTGGAAACAAGCCTTCCCCCTGGAATTACACATGGAGGCCTACCGCAAGTTGTACCACACCAACCCCTACTGACCATGCATGCAACCTTGGAATCATCCTGGACGCCAACTGACCATGAAGCAACAGATCAATGCAGTCTCCTCTGCCTATTTCCACACCCTTCGCATGCTCCACAAGATCTCCTGATGGATCCCCATCTCCACCAGGAAGATGGTCTTGCAAGCCCTCATCTCTAGCGCCTTGACTACGGCAACGCACTCTACACAGGAACCACTAAACAGCTCTTAAACTGCCTTCAGACCATCCAAAACTCAGCAGCAAGAATCATCCTCAACCTCTCCAGAAGAACCAGCATCACCCCTCACCTCAAAGTTCTCCACTGGCTACCTGTCCAAGACTCTTCACACATGTCTACAAGTCCCTCCACAATTGCAGACCTACCTACATCAAGAACCGAATGAAGTTCCACCAACCAACCAGAGAGCTCAGCTTCACCTCCCATGCCCTGGCTCATGTTTGCCACATCTGTCGGAGTGGCTGCGGAGGATGTGACTTCTCCTATCCGATGCCGATGATATACAGCTCACCCTATCCCTCACAGAAGACACGGACACCACCAGAGCAAACCTCCTAAACACCATGTCCACCATCGCCACCTGGATGAAGTCAAACTGCCTAAAGATCAACTCAGACAAAATGGAGGTACTCATCTTTGGAAACAAGCCTTCCCCCTGGAATTACACATGGAGGCCTACTGCACGTTGCACCACACCAACCCCTACTGACCATGCATGCATCCTTGGAATCATCCTACACGCCAACTGAACATGAAGCAACAGATCAATGCAGTCTACTCTGCCTATTTCCACATCCTTCGCATGCTCCACAAGATCTCCTGATGGATCCCCTTCTCCACCAGGAAGATGGTCTTGCTAGCCCTCATCTCTAGCGCCTTGACTACGGCAACGCACTCTACACAGGAACCACTAAACAGCTCTTAAACTGCCTTCAGACCATCCAGAACTCAGCAGCAAGAATCATCCTCAACCTCTCCAGAAGAACCAGCATCACCCCTCACCTCAAAGCTCTCCACTGGCTACCTGTCCAAGACTCTTCACACATGCCCACAAGTCCCTCCACAATTGCAGACCTGCCTACATCAACCACCGAATGATGTTCCACCAACCAACCAGAGAGCTCAGCTTCACCTCCCTTGTCCTGGCTCATGTTTGCCGCATCTGTCGGAGCCGCTGCGGAGGATGTGACTTCTGCTATCTCACGCCAAATCCTGGACTGACCTCCTACTCCACCTATGCACCTCCCCATCGCTTGAAGACTTCGTGTCTAACATATACATGCACAGAATGGGGAAAGAATCATTGCCAGTCCTATTGCTCAATCAGGGCTAGAAACCTGAGAAGGATGCAATGTTTTAGGTCTTCTCTGTATTACTATACCCCACTAAATGAACCAGCTTGCTCACTTGTCCATGAATTATGGGTACCCAGTCAGTCAGTCATTAAAATTTATTTAACAACAAGCCATAAAAGTTTGACCAAGGCTCTTAGAAACCCAGCGCCTGGAAACTCCCCGTGGTGACAAGCCACGGTCTACAAAAACCCACTGATTGTTTTGAGTCAGGACTGGAGTCGATATGGACTTCAACATATTCATGACTCCGAGTCAGGAGGTTGATGGAAGGACTCTGTCATGACTACTTCAACAACTGTCAGAAGAAGGAAGTTATCAACTTCACGGAAACTAACATGGTGATGACTCTAGGAGGTCTACTCAACTCTGTGGACTGGTGAGAGGTGCGATGATTACTTGATTTGGGAAACACAATGCTGCTCAGTGTGTGTGTGCTGGCTGACTCAAATTTTAAACTATATGGTGATTGGGTGGGGGGCCTGTTGGTAACTGGAGACAGATGTAGTGATCATCACATTATGCAAGCGCTAGACTACATATTATGATGATGATCTTGACAGTTGTGAGTTTAATCAGCCAGATACATGTGGCCACTTGTCTGTGATTGTTGGTTGTTGTAATTGTTCCCACATGATTGATCGCACATCAGTCATAAAATGAATGATTGTAAAGGACAATTCTCTTGTTCTGCCTCTGAGTCTTCTTAATGCACTCCTCATGAAGTTTACCTTCCGTCCTTCTTCTTGATTATACAATATCATTTCTGGTTTACAATCCCCAAGCCTTCTTTTCTCCTGCACAAAAGGCAAAAGCACCATAACACTCAATCTTACCTTACCGGACTGCTTCAGCCGGGCACCTACGGTTTACGGACAATCCAAGAAGAATGCAGATGCACCTCCCAATTTAGCAAAATATATCATTTTCCTTTTAATAATCATTTTTTAGAACTGTGTGTGTTGTTCTATTCACTACTACATAATTTTGAATTCACTATTTTTAAAACCTAGGTGACAGAACATTTAAGTTAACTGTGTCATAGTCATTCCTTTGTTTCCTGTGCCTCCCTTAACAGATTGATGATGGATGGCTGATCATCCAGATTAACATTGTCATTGTGTAGTGTTTGTCTTTGTCACACCTTTCTCTAAATCCCCTTTTCCATCCATTCATTAAACCCCTAATCTTCTACCTCCGGGCTGTTTCATTTATTGTGGTGTGGCTTAATAATTTGCATCATTAATTGATCACACCCTTCATTGGGTGGATGTGTTGAAAGCAACACCAACTCAGGGTAGGATCTCCAGTTCTACTTCTAATAGCCCACACTGGCCCCATTTACTCACTCATGCATAAAAAGTGAATGATATTTTAGATATACAAGAACATCATTTGTCAGCATCATCATTCAGGCATTGTGTGTTGCGTTACGTAAACACTAAACCAAGTCCACTCCAGACTTTGAGTCCTCTTGACGGTTGTTTTAATCAAAATACTAGCTCACCATTGCTCTGAATAATTTAGTATTGCTTGGTATATTTTCACTATCAGGTATTCTTTGTTGTGTATTCTGGTCTCAATTGTTTGTAAAGCTATGATATAATAATATATAACCCACACTAACTCTGTTTTTATTTCAATTTAATTCCCTGCGATGAATAATCCTTCTGAATAAAATCCTACAGTTGGACCTCACCTAGGGTGGGAGTGGGACCTCACTTCTGACTCCTTGACTGTGAGTGTGCAAGCCTGCTAGCTGCCTCCTCCTCCTCCAGGGCCACCAGATGCTGCTACTTGGCCCGAATCAGCTCCAGCTTCTCCCGCCACAGCCGGGATGCTATATCCTGGCAAGATGGATGATGACAAGGAGCAGTTAGAAAGAAAAAAGACAAATTGTAAACAATGCTCTGTGCAAAAAACTGGTTTAAAATTATGTAGTGGGTTGCACAGTAGCAGTACATTGATGGTCCCCTAGGGTCATTCGATTTGATGTGATAAGATGGAATGGTGATACATACTTCTGTTTGCAGTAGACTTCATATAAGTCATGCAGTGATTCCAATGTACATGGACATCAACAAAGGGTGTGCAAAATGTGGTGTGTGTCAAAAAAATTTGAACTCAGACTTGATGTTATCAGCTCTACCCTATCAGTGTAAAATTGGAATATTTTCTGTCTTCATCTAAGCATAGCTGTGGAGGATATACGAGCATTTTACGAGTGGTGTCACCCATTACAGTATGTGGCATGTTCATGACACATGTTCATGACACACTATATGAGCACATAGGATAGACCATATGATTGAGCACCCACAATATACGGGTGCGATATTTTGATAGTTGCATGCACAATCATGCTATGCGACCTGCCTGCACGGCTGACAGGTCACTGTTTTTAAAATATCTTTTTGCTTTCTCATTACAGACATGGATTAATCAGTAGAACCGTATGTATACAGTGCTCATTAGGTGTGCATGGTTTGTGTCCTTATTACAGGATTCACTAAGAGTGGTACACATGGGGCAGGACCCCGTGGAGTCCTGATGAAGAGCTATTAGGGGAACAGCTGTAAACATGTTGACAAAAACACATTACTGAGACAACCAGGTTCATTAAGCTCAGGTTACTTCTCAGTAAACGACCCCTGATCTTTAACCATACCAACTAGGGGCAGGAATAAAAGAGTGGCCAACTAGTTCAGTATTTTTAGATTTTCTTTCCCTTTCCACTACACATCACTGCACTACACATAGTCTACAATAAAAAGTGCTCCTACGTAATTCGCAAGTCGCAGCACGCCTCAATCTGTAGAGGATTGAGAGGAACCCCAATGATGAAGCATGCCACCTAGGGGCAACCCTGGTGGGTGAGGGGTCTCTAGAAAAAGTATTTTTTCTAGACAAGGGATAACAACGAATTCTTGCTGTATCCTATCTAATTCCCTAAGGGCAGGATTTCTTCGATATACTTTATTTTTGTCTAACTACGTAACTGTCAGGAGGATAAACCTAGCCTCTACCTCTGCCTCCCTCTCTACTTTGGTAACTATTTAGAAAGGGCACATCAGTGGGAGTTCCCTTTCCATTCTTCTCATTTTTTATTAAAACACCACTAGACAAGACACCATGACAGAAATCTCAGGCCTTACCTTCTCAGAAGGGGAAGTAAAAAGAATGTTATCATCAATATCAACATTTAATGAGACATCGAACACAGATATAGATGCAGCGGGCCAAGCTGGGACGAGTTAACGGAACTTAAAAGAAACCAAATCTAGACCATGATCCATGGGATCATGATGACGGAGTACCTGATAGTAAATGCAGTGCCCCGTGGTCTGATCGTAAGCAACAAGTCTTTCATTTTCCAACAAGATAAAGCATTCAAGAAGGATTGGTCCCTAATATCGTGGCATTGTACCAGAGACTGGTTGGTCATCATTATTAAGACGGCAGCACGGCTTTCGCAAGAAATGAAGGATGAGATTCACACTATAGAGGTGCGCCTAAAGTCATTTCAATCCATCACAGAATTAAAAAAGAGACTCGAGGAGCTGAACATAACAATGCGCAAGTTTGAGGTAACCCTGAAAGACACCAAATTCCAGAAATTTAAGAAAGACTCAAAGAATTTCACGCATGAAAAAGTCTACCCCTACATACAAGAAGACCACAATCCAACAGGTAGAAACCCCGGATACAATACGGATACTGATGGATCAGACACCGGTTCTGACAGTTCAGATACTGGCAATAATAGGAGAGGCACTTTCAGAAATAGGCAAAACTATACAAGACGGATGGGACACCAAGGAGGACAAGGGCGAGGGTGGCCTCCCTTCTAAGGTCCCCCACCTTATCCAGGACCCCCTTTCTTCTATTGACCACCACAATTCCAACAACAGCCATACGCATAATGGAATTCAGCACAACAACCTGAATACCCAGGATCATCGACTCCGTTTTTAGGGAGAGGCAAAGGAGCACAAAGAGGACGAATGAAGAAAGGACAACAAGTGCAGTGGTCGAACCCACTAGAACTCACAAGGATGACAACGAGGAGCATGGACCCCCAGAACGACCCAGGAACCAGCAACCGCCCAGCCTAGTAGGCAATTTGACAGACAAGACTCTATCATCAACCCAACTCAAAGTGCTAGAAAAAGGCGTAGGATTCGTCCCTACACCTAGTCTGTATAAATTCAAATTAAGCTGCGAGATCAACTAATTCATTCGCAGAATTAAACTACAGCTTTTTTCTCCAACAAACCAGCAATTGACACAAGTGACAGTGACACAGGACTACACCTGAAATCGAATTTCACTCCACCATCGGCCACATTACCCGTGGAACTCCCAGCTTTTGAAAAAGCGATTCTGAAAGAAATTGGGGTGATCGATCCGAGAACCATCAAAATCTTCATAATACAAGCAAAGAAGAACAGTCGGACACTCAACAACTGGCTAACGACAAGGATGTAGTAGTGAAACCAGCAGACAAAGGGGGCGCCATTGTCCTACAAAATAAGGAAGCCTATCGCCGTGAGTGCATGAAACTACTGGAAGACGAGAGGGTTTACCAACCCATCAGAGACGATCTGACGGAACGCCTAAGGATACGGATCATGAGTATGGTGGAAGGACGAGACTACATGATTGGATCACCAAGAAAGAAGGGGATTTCCTGATTAACACATACCAGGTGACCCTCTATTTCTACACAATACCTAAAATACACAAATCTTTGGAAAACCCACCAGGGCGACCAATTGTATCCGGTATAGGTTCGATACTGGAACCTCTTTCAAAATTTGCCCACACCTTCTTACGTCCTCTAATACAAGGAACTAACACATACCTACAGGACACTAAGGCAGTCCTGTGTCTTCTAAGGGACCTACAGTTCAACCCTGTAACCAGCATCCTCATAGGGTTAGACGTTGAAAGTTTGTATATAAGCCTCCCACACAAGGAGACTTTAGAAATCATCGAAGAAGTCCTGTATGAAGGGAACTGGACCTACCACACACCTAGACACCTGGTGTTAGAATATGTCAAATGGGCTCTAACGGAGAATTTCTTTCGCTTCGAGGATACCATGTTCCGCCATCAACACGGAACTAGTATGGGCAGTACTTTTGCCCCTAGTGTGGCAGGGTTATACGTACACCATCTAGAGAAACATAAAATCCTGGCAGACACCAACCCTTATCTCCAACACATCACACTTAGGAAAAGGTATATAGATGACATTCTGCTGAACTGGGAAGGAGACAAATCCAGAGCAGATGAGTTCATAACCTGGCTGAATCTCCAGGTCATGTTCCTGAAATTTACTCACACCATGAGCAGATCTAAACTGGTGTTCCTGGACCTCAACATTATCGCAGCTGAAGGCACTCTAAAAAGAATATGCCTCCTTTTCACGCATGCCGTCACCCCGCATGCAATTACAACGCGGTCGTTACAACAAACGCTTTGTAACAACGCATACCATTGCCCCGCAAGTCAGAACAACGACTTGCGGAGGATGTTGGAATAGTATAATTTACTATTCCAACTCCAGTCTGTGCGGACAGTAGGGAAGGTGTTGGATTTTAAATCCAACACCTTCTCCCCCCTCCGCAAGTCGTTTTTTGACTTGCGGGGTAATGGTATGCTTTGTTAAAACGCGGTCATTGTAACGACCACGTTGTAATTGCATGTGTGGTGACGGCTTCTTTGTAAGGGCTGTTTACCCCCTAAAAACAACAACACGTGAGAAACCTACTGCAAAGAACTGCTTATTGCTATACGATAGCTTTCACCTCAGGCTTTTAAAAGAAAGTCTCCCCTTCGGCCGTTCCTTAGGTTAGGGAGGAACTGCACAGAGGTCCATGATTTCAGAACACAAGCCGAGAAACTGACAGACAAACTTCTGGCAAGGAACTACCCAAAAATGTTGGTGTCTAAGGCAAAGAAACGAGCAGTGAGTAATCACAGAGATTCTCTGCTGGAAACAAGCTAAAAACAGAACACTGTTGAAGACAAGAGACCAATCTGCATAACTACCTTTAACATAGCCTCCGATTGAGTCACCAAAATCATTGCAAAACATCGGCGTACTTTGAATAGTGGGCAACTTAACATCCCAAAACCAATGTTCTCCCGCTGAAGGGGAGGAATTTGAGAGACATCTTGGTACATACACGCCCGAAATCAGGAACCAACAGAGAAAGGAACCAAACTTTGCTAGGCACACCACCTACGGGTCATTATCCCTGCAGGAACTGCAGTGTTTTCCATCTTACTACCACCACCAAAAATGTGTCCTTCAACAATGGAATGAATTGGGAGTTGCGAAAGCTAACAAACTGCAACACAGCAGGAGTGGCATATCTCATCACTTGCCCCTGCAACCTACACTATGTGGGTATGACCACGAGAAATGTAAGCACCAGAGTGTGCGAACAGTGCAGTAACGTCTCGTGTCAGCGCATCACCACAAAAATGTCCTCACATCACAAGGAACAGAAACACACACCCAATGATTTGGAGTGGGTTGTCCTTGAACACCTGTGTTATAGTGATAATCTAGAACACAGACTTTTGGAAAAAGAACAGCGGTGGGTGTACAAACTCCACACTGACACCGTGGGGCTTAATGACAATATTCTGTGGGGCCTCTTACATTGAAAATGCACAACATTGAGGCTAGTAGAGACATCTTTAGGAGCCCCTATAACTAAGTATAACGCCCTGGTTTTTTAGAGTACACGATCACATGAGGACATAACAGTTCGAGACCCATCTAACAATAACAATGAAAAAGTCCCACACCTAAATATAGTGTTAAAAAGACTAGACACTTTAAAAAAGTGACCCCCTGCTTACACATGATTAGT